>CANXYC012911895.1:0-17370 GCA_948193065.1 Aleurites moluccanus
CTGTTGTGATCTTGGTTACAAAGCCTTTTTCACTTTGCAAATGGGTATTTATTTTTGGTTTGAGAACCATGTTAATTGTCATTCACACTTGGCTGGAGTTGGTGAAAGCCACAATCAATTTCCATCTGAATATGTTCCACAAGACAATGATATGGATAATTGCTCTTATATCCCTTCCTATGCAAGTTTTGACTGCTTTGCAAAGGGAGAGGCTGGTTAGTTTTTTTGCCCCAACAGTTTGTTAGCTTTTCTAGATAAGCTTAACGGTTTTATTAGAATGCTCATCCATTGAAAATCTGTCAATACGCTGCTTCCTGTGGTTCTGGTTGAGGAAAAACACAGTTATGATTTGGAGAAAGAGAGAGTAGAGTTTAGTAATTGGGACGAAGGAACTATAAAACATAACACTCTGAGAATAAACAGAAAAAAAGAAAAAAACGCAGAGCAGAGAAGAAATAAATTTTGATTTATCAGGAGAGAGCAAGAGGGAGCGCTTCTTATAACTGACACCTGGAGTGAAGCAGTAATTGGATATTATATAATCTGGATAGCAAAGAAAGAATTTATTTCTGTGAAAAGTGAGCATGAAGCTATCTATAATGTAAGAGGATTTCACTGGGTTTCCCTTGTTATAATATTAATAACATGCAATTCTTCATAAAGTACAATATTCGAAGACCAAAACTTCTGACGTAACTGGAAATGCCTTTTTCTGGCAAAATTGTTCTTGCATGCTTTGAGTGCAATATCGTAGCATTACTATGTCAAAAAACAAAATCTGCTTGAAGGGCTTGGCTTTGGTGGTTTATTCCTCTCTCTCTCTCTCTCTCTCTCCATCTTTACACACACACACACACACACACACACACAGCTTTTGTTTGGCATTGGTGTCACTGCACTTGCACAATTAAAGATGACAAGTTACGGTGGAATAGTTTTGTTTTTTGTTTTTCATAATTTCATTATATGAATAGTCTATAGACGCTATTTGGCTTCTATTTTTGGTAGGAACTAGACTTATGATAATCAGGATGCTTGATAAGGTCAGTTGTGGCTGTTATTGCTATTTATAAGCCGTCTTTTGAGATGATTTGCTGCTATGATTTTCAGCTGCAAGAGCATCTCCATGACATGCACAGTGAGTTGGATAGTCTTGCGTGGGATAGGAAGGAACTACGAGGCCAACTCCAGACAGCAATTAAAGAATGTAAAATTTTGGAATCAATGCTAGCAGAAGTTGAAGAGGAAAATGACAGGGCCATTACCAAAACTGAATTGCTAGAGAGCGAGGTAATGCTTAGTCTTGCTGTAAGCATTTATTGTCTTAAACAAAGATCTTGCAACTCTATTCCCATGCATTCTAAAGTGATACTCGCAAATATGGTATTTCTGCAAGAGATTTCTGCTAAAAGGTTTTCTTTTGCTCTTCTAGTTTTATTTTTGTTCATAATTCTAGCCATTTTGAAGATTCTATTTGGCAACTTATTTGGATGGACTAGAAAATATTACAAATTGGTAAAATTGGAGTGCCATTTCTTCACTGTAATTAAAATACACATGCAGGGGGAGTACTAGAGCATTTTTATCACCGAAGATTAATAAAAGTTGTGTTTTAAAATGAAGTTTTGCATAGCAAATGTGTAGATTGGTTGCAGAGCAATATGCTTGTGTGATCATTTGAGAACCCCTTTTCCTGCATTATTTTAAACTTGTTTGAGATATTTATATAAATTTTTGAAAGAATACTTCACCAGTGGTCGCAAAAAAATCTAGGGCATTGAACACCTTTATATTTGGAACTTACCCCAGCGACAATTATGTTTATGCTTATGTTTAGCTTTCTCTTCTTCCTTTCTCTCTCTCTCTCTCTCTCTCTCTTATGTGCAACACATTATATATATATATATACGTCTGTTTTCATATAAATGCATAAAACCATACAGGTTTACATACTAAACCACTTGATAGTGAAATAGATTTATATAATATATTGGTGTGTGGCAATTACAGTAGTTGTAGAATTAATTTGCATTTATTTTCTCTGTATATGTGCAGATTCTTTTGTTGTTTGGTAAATGTTTCAGTGTTAAACCAGGGGGAAATTAAGATACAATTGTGTCAGTTTGAATGTTAATTTCAACACTCAATTCCCATTAGGTTGAACTGACCTATAGAGTTATCCATCATTTGAATGTGATTAATAGAAACTTGAACAATCGATCATTGAATTTAGTAAAAGTGGAGCAATTGTTTAATAAAGTTTGCCCATGAGATTACAGGATTACCAGCAACTTGATTTTCCTAATGAGATGTACGATAGACATGCTTTTTTTTTTTTTTTTTTTTTTTTTTTTTTTTTTATGGTAATCATTTATGATTCATAAATTATGCATCCTGAAGAGGAAAGCGAGAGTCTGAAGCCAATCTATCAGGTTCATGCAATAAAGTTCCCTTGTGTGAGAATATAATTATCCTAATTGTTTGGATACATTAGATAACCAAATTCTGTTGCAGAACTAAGATAGGCTTTCAATTCCCTGAGTAACTAATTAGCAAAAATCAAATACGAGAAACAGTTCATAAAATTGGTAAAGCAACCTTTTGGTATGAAAAATCACAATTTATTTATCTTGAGATGCTTGAAAGATGTTGTGATGATAAGTCCCTTGCAAGAAGACAGGTATGGGTCATAATTAGCGTCCTGCTACCTTGCGGAGAGGTAGGTAGACACAAATCATTTTTCCTCTCTTCTGAACAGTTCAGTGTTTAATTTTGAGAAGAGACTAAGGAGTGATTCAACAGCTTTGGTAAAATAGCAGGAAACATAATGGAGACCATACGTGCATGGACACTGTTCATCTCACCAAAAACAGAGAATCCAGTGAGGTCAACAATATGTAACTCTGTTCAAAAAACCTTTCTCCGATTCACTACAAAATAAAATTTTCTATTTTGATAGTTTCTTTTAATTAATTAATTTAGTATTTATTTATTTGTATATTTGTATCAAATTTTATCGTTTTTTAGATTTTAGAATGAAAAATGATTCTATATTTTTCTTTCTAATACCTTTACTTTTTTACTTTTTCTTTCAATTTATGAAATTTATTTTATATTTTAATTTAACTTATAGATTTATTAATTGATTCATTCACATAATATTATTATCTTGAATAAGAAGGGGAAAAAAATAAATTCTCATGATCCTTAAGAGGCTAATCATCAACTCCTTGCAAGCATGTTGTAGGCTGGACCTTAGTTATAAAAATATTCTTAAGATAAATGCATTTTTTCCCACATTCATAGAACTAAGGCCAAAATCTTCTAAAGTTTGGAATCTTGTGTTAGAGTCCTATGATGCTTAAGATAATTTCTAGTTGGTTAATTATAAAAAAAAAATGAATTTTTCGCGAAATTGTAATTTTAGTACGAACTTTTAATTTTGACTATTCGATACATATACTTTTTTTTTTTTGGCAAATTTAGTACGAAATCGGAATCCGGCCAAATGTCTGGTGACGGAGTTGATGTGACATGCTGATGTAACAATTTTTTATTATTGTTTTTGTTATTTCAACATCTGACTAGGAAATTGTAAGTCATACCAACAATATCGAACTGAATCGAACTTGAATTGGCTGGTTCGGTTAGGTTTTTTCAAACTTTGGTTCGATTGAGTTAATTTTTTTGAATTTCGATTTTTTCGATTTGGTTCTATTTTCTTCAAAAGAAAAACAAATAAACCAAACTGACTGAAATATTTATATATTTTTTATATTTATATATATTTATTTACTTAAAAATATATATTTTTAATAATTTTGTATTTATTTTATTTAAATAACCTAAATAATCAAATAACCAAATTTTAACAGACCAGTATTTTTGGCATTGAATAACCAAAAAATAAAAAAAACAAGAAAATAATAAAAAGGACAAAAAGAAATCACTTGCTAAATAGGGGTGAACAATTGGTCGGTTCGGTTTGAACTGAATTGAAACTATAAAAAAACGAATCGAAATAAAATAACTACAAAATTATTTATTAAAAATACAATTCGGTCGATTTTCAAAAATCGAATCAAATAAAAAATAAGTTCTTCATATTGAACTGACATATTTTGATTCGATTTGATTTATTCGGTTTGCCTTTGAAGAAAATCAAATTGAATTGAAAAAATCAAGATTTCAAAAAAATAACCGAACATAACCGAAGATCGAAAAATTGAATCGAAACAACCGATTCAGGTTTGGTTTGGTTTGGTTCGATTTATAATTTCCTAGTTAGATGTTGATGTCGCAAAAATAATAATGAAAAATTTCACGTCAGCATGCCATATTAGTTCCGGGACCGGACGTCTTGTCGGATTCCGGTTTCGTACTAAATTTGCAAAAAATTCATAGTATATGTATCGAATTGCCAAAATTAAAAATTCGTGCGACAATTACAATTTCGCAAAAAGTTCTTTTTTTTTTTTTTTTTTAATTAACCCTTTCTAGGTTGAATATTGGAGGGAAAGTTGAATTTTGTGTTCCTGTTGTAAGCTTGCTGGATCTGTTCCAGCAAGTTAGTTGGGGTTAGGTAGCAAGTCCATGTTAAGGTTGAGTGTTCAATCAACTACGGCTTAGATAAAATGTAAAACGAAGTATGGTTGGGGAATGGGGGCTATGTTGAGTCTAAAACTTTTGTACTTTAATTACATGGACACTCAACTATATAAAGGTTAGAACAATGAATGAAAGTTACTGCCCCCTAAGGGGTTCATTTACAGAACCTGTGTTAGCTGTGCTATGTGTGTTTGTGAGAGTGTTTTCTGCCCTCTAAAAATCCAACATGCCATCTGAGCCCCAATGATCATTGAGGGACTCTGAATGTTTATTTTTTCCTTTTCTCCCATCAGTTTTTGCAAGAGAGAACTTTGTTCTTTGGGCTGTAAAAATGACAAGCATTTTCAGAGGTGTTTAATGCTCCTTGAGGGTCTATATGCAAGGAAAAAGAAGCAGAAGAAAAGTTATTTTTTTAGAGAACCAAACAGGTTTCTTAGTTTTTGTCGAAGCAAGGCTTTGAAAGTAAAATTAAGTTTCATATTTTATCTGTCAGTTCAAGATGGAGTATGGCTTCATCAAGTTTGTGTCTTTCTGTGACAATTCCACCCATTTTCTAGGGTCAGAAATATGTTTTTTGTATATGTGAAAGTAAAAACTTGTCAAGGGACCAGCAAGTACATAAACTGAAAATCTATTAAGGGACTTCACGTCCATAAACTGAAAAGTTTGTTGAAGTACCAGCATGTCCGTAAACTGAAAATTCTAGTTGAAGGATTAAAATGCCCACAAGTTGAAAAATTTGTTAAGGGGCTATGCATGTCCAAAAATTGCTAAAAAATTTGTTAAAATTTGCTGCAAAGGGCCATGTACCAGCAGCCTTGTGAACTGTTTCATTGCTTGCGTGGAGCAATAAAAAGAAGAGGTTGCAAATGCTACAACTAAAGCTTGCCATAGATATTCTCAAGAGGGAGAGTTACTATCTAGGAGTTTTTCTTTGGTGAAAGTGAAGACAAAGGAAAGGTCAAAGTGGCTTGGAGATGAGTTCTCCAAGATGTAAAAGAAGATTTGAAGAGGTTATGCTCAATTAAAGACAAGCAGAAAATTAAATGATTTTCTATGAAAGCACAAGTTGAAGTCCTCCAACAAAATGTTAGGGTCCTAAAATTTTTCTTTTGATAATATCTAGCTTGAATATTAGAGGGGAACTTGAATTTTGTTTTTCTGTTATAAGCTTGCTGTTCCATTAAGTTAGTAGGATTAGGTAGCAGGTCCATGTTAAGCTTGACTGTTCAGTCAACTAAGGCTTAGATAAAAGTGTAAGGCTAAGCATGGTTAGGGTATGGGGCTGTTTTGATGCCATTCATTTTTACTTGAACAATGCAGACACTCAACTACATGAAGGTCAGAACAATGAAAGAAAGTTACTGCCCCCTAAGAGGTTCATTTACAGAACCTGTGTTTGCTGTGCTGTATGTGAGCTATGTTTGTGTTTGTAAGTGTTTCTGCCCTCTAAAATATCCAACATGTTGGTGGGCTTTTCAACTTGCCTAAATGCCATCTTCATAGAATCTTGCACGCTGTAACTTCTTTGTGTAGTTTCACTCTGTAGCTCGATCTATCATAGAAAATTTGTCTTTCATTCAATCTATGCACTACAGTTGAGTCTCTTCAGGTACCTACTGTTTCTTTCTGAAAACTTACACGGAAAACGAACTTGCAGACTCCAAATTATAGGATTCATCATCTTTTTCACACTGCAGGCAACAGAGAATGCAGAATGGGAGAAATTCTTTCTTCATCAACTGTCTTAGAACCCAATTACCGATAGACTGTTATCCATGAAATTGGGGTTCTGAAACATAAGTGCAGGCACATCCTTTCAAGCTACTATAACTATATTTTCTCTTCATTCTCCTTGTTGAAAGGGTCGTAGAGTTTTTCCGTTAATTGAGCTGATCATGAGGATCTCCGAGATTCCTCTTTCTATTTGAATCTTTTGGCCATGTGATTTTGCACCCATAGTCTTAGGAAGGTAATGAAGGGTATGTGGAGGTGGCAATACATTGGTACTGATATAGGGAGTGGAGTGCCTTGTGGTGTTGAAGATTGTTGCTGTGAATTATGATGGAACTCTTTGACATGTACAATTTCACAATGAAATCAGAAACTTCAGACAATTGATCAAGGATTTGACAATCTTACAGTTCATGTCTTTTTTTTTTTTTCCTGATCTGTTATACTCTCTCAATAACAGTATATTTTTTTTTTTTCTTTTCCCTTTACCTCTCTTTCTTAATAAATCTGGGTTAGGATGTCCATTTTGAGAATATGATGTCCCATTTAATCAGAAAATATATAATGTCACTTGGGCTAAATATAAGTTAATCAGACACAAGAATAAGTAGTGGTAGTGGCAAACAAACCAAACCCAAATCATTGTATTGAGTGATACAACTTGAGTTGTGGCAGCCCCTGGTGCAAAACTTGATACCAAGAGAGGTGAGACGACAATCAGTGAGGAATATTTGCTTTTGGTATTACAATCCAGTGTAAAAATGATATCTTATGTGCAACAATTGCAATGTCACCAATAATTGATGATGAAATTCAGCAAAGGCCATGACAGTAAGTAGCGAGGAAGTGGTGCAAAATTCATATGACGACATTTCCAGAAGAGCCAATGGAATAGGTAGGAAAAAATATGTGGAATCTAGTTTATAGTAGACTTGTTGCGTGCTGAATTTGGACAACAATGGTAAGATGTTAGGGAGCTGAATTTAGTAGCTATAGATTTATTTTCATGTAGTTTTATTTTTCTGTTTTTCCCATGTGTGTAGATAAGAATATGGAAATCAGTTTCTTTATTAGTGAGTAGTTTTTAAGTTTGTTTCTTTATTGTAGTGGGTAGTTATTGTATTCAATTGTTTAAAAGGCCGTGTTAATGAATTAATTAAGCAGAATTTTGACGAAGGTTTGGGTTCCTAGAATTTGGAAATCAAAGAGTTCTCTCAAACAAGCTCTAAGAGATTGTAGGGTTCTCTCTTAAGGAGCCCTTATTCTATTTCTATTTTCAATCACATTCACCTGTAGCTAGATCCAAACTTGGGACCATAACATAAGATCCATGAATGGTGTTCAACTGCTCATCAAATGCATTATATGGAGATTTAATTGCAAACTATTATACATTGTTCATCTGAGCTTTGATTTTGGATCCTTGTCTATTAATTTCCATAAATTTCTTCTTATTGTTACATGCAATTGTCATTGATTTCTGAAAGCAGCTAGCCCATGCATTGGGTTACCAATGAAATGTTTTTTGCCTTTCAATAGTTGCAGGATTTGAAAGTCGAAAATCGTCAGCTGAAGGAAATTTTGTATAAAGATGATTGGAACTTTAAAGAGCATGGTGCTACAGGCAATGAACAAAATGTTGGTGGTGCTGATACTGATGACTATGGCATTTCTGATGGTAGCCAATCATGTTATAAAGGAAGTGGCAACATGTTTGATGACCTATTAATGCATAAAGACGTCTGGGAAGGTGAGCGCAAGAGAGAAGCAGAATGGCTCCATTACTTGAAAACTGGTTATGCAGCTGGAGGTACTGTCCACTCATTTTCACATTGTGTCAACTCAAGGAGCATAGAGATAAATGAGGGTCTGGACCAAAGAAGGGATGTTGCACTTTCACAGTCTCTATTTAGTGCAGTGTTATCCCTTCTGGTTGGAATCATTATCTGGGAGGCTGAAGACCCTTGCATGCCTCTTGTTATAGCTCTTTTTGCTGTTGTTGTCATGTCGTTAAAAAGTGTGGTTCAGTTTTTCTCCACCATAAAGAACAAACCTGCTGCTGATGCAGTTGCTCTCTTAAGCTTCAATTGGTTCATACTCGGCACCCTCACTTACCCAGCACTGCCAACAGTAGTTCGTATGTTTGCTCCATTGACCTTGCATTTTTAGGATCAGATGGCGAGCTAGCTTGGTATGTCTCCTCGTTAGCTCATAAATCGGCATGTATCAAAGATGGGTTGAATTTTGCTTAATTGTAGTGAATGCTCCTATGGCTTGTAGAATCAGCATGTATTTTGACCTTTTTATGTTTTTTGGTTGGTCTCTGAACTTCTTTGTATGTTGATTATATATGGGGGTGAGCAGGAGCTCTTTTTTTTTTAAAAAAAAAAAATTCTCAGAATATTAGGTTGATGATAAACATTCTTTTGGAGCCTAATTGGCATTGCTATTGTAGTGGTTAAAAGTTGTGGTAGGCATCCTGGCCCTTGTTATGTTCATTGGGTTCTTGAACTTCTATTTCTGCTCATGGCTTTCGAATTTTTATATTTTCACGTTGCAAGACCTTATGATAAAAGAAAATATGGTGATGATTTCATTTAAATTTACCTAAAATTATGCACCTTTTTGTAATTATATTCTATTTTTTTTCTTTAAACCTTAATTTCAAAATTTTATTGTAGGTTAAAAATAAGAAAAAAATATTTTATTTTAATCTAAATCATAAATATTTTTTGAATTTTTATCCTGTTTTATTTAATAATTTTTTAATTTATATATATGTTTTTTATCATAATGAAAAATTATTAGGTAGAATATAAAAATTTTTATTCTTTTCAATTCTTCAATTTAATTATACATGATGCTCTCTCCAAACTCAAGCTCAATTCAAATTATTTCCGTCAATTCACACCCAAAATTTGAAACTTACAATAAGTTAACAAAATTTACTGATTATATATAACTATTAGTAATAAAATAAATAGATATATATTATAATGAATATGAAAAGTGAAAAATAAATAAAAGGCTTGAAATTATTTAATACAATTCTACTATGCCATACGTGGGCTGAATATTAACTTTTTTAGGAATTTAGTCTCTGTGATTAATAGAAAATAACTTGTTTATATAACCAATTTTTCATTAATATACTTTTGGAGAGTATATTTTTCAAAGAATTCATTCTGTTATTTAGTTTAAATATTAAAAATTAATTAGAAAATATAAAAAAATTTAATATAGTAAGGTTATAAAATTATTTATACTTATAAAGATTTTATATTTTTAAATTTATTATTTAATATGATAAAAATATATTAAAAAAATAAATTATTAAATAAAACGAAAATATACTTTTTTAACTTACATCAAATTTAAATAAAATAAAAATTTATTAATAAATTTTTTTTTTTATTTAAATAGAAAAAAATTATTTTCATTCGACATAATAATATTTAAAAAAACAAATGATAAGTTGCAGTATCAGTAGGGATCGGCATGGTCGTCCACAACCACAAACTGTCAATCCGTGGTCCATGGTAATAACGCCCATGATTAATAGCGATACTTATCTGCGATCGGTAATTTAATAAATGTATGAGCATATGTTTTCCTTCCGTTACAAAGAGGTAGCAAATCTTTTTCCAACATCATTCGTTCGACTCATAATTTCATTTGTAATTCATTTAAATTAATATCTAATTCAAAAATAATTTGATTTAAATAATTTGAATTTGAACGACTCAATTTATGGATTAATTCGTCCAATTTAATGACTCGATTTAAATGAGTCGACTTATAACTCAATCCATAACCTAATTCAATGACCCGAAATAAATTAATAAAATTTATTAAATAATTAAAATTTTTAAAATAAAATTAATATTATAATATTTATTATTAAAATCAAAACTATTTAAAACTTAAAAATTTGATAAATTTATATATATCTATTATCTAATAAATAATTAATAATAATAATTAATGTACGTTAACATATTTTAATAAAATGTATAATAAATAAAATTATATAAAATATAAGTTGATGATTAATTATATATGATAAAATATTGATATATTAGTTTTAACTTTTAGATATTATTAATAATTTATTATCTTAATAATTTTATTTATTCATATAAATTAATAAATATTATGTAACATATTAATAAAATTGTATATTAAAATATATTTTAAATTAATTTTATTAAATTTTTATATTTAATTTCAAGTTAATTAAATTTTATATTTAAATAATTTATATATACATTTTAATTTTTCTTATAATTTTTCTTATTCTATTGCCTACTAAGTTATAACTAAAATTTTATGTTAATTTTTATATACAATTCAAATTGTATTTCATGTAGTTTTAAAAAAAATAAAAATATTATTAATTACTTTATTAAAAATTTAATTGTCACATCATTAATTATTATTTATAATTTATTATACATTATATAATTTACAGCAATTATATTATTTTCACATTTAATTTATAAATTTTAAAATTATATCACAAAATGTTAATTATTAAATAATTATATATTAATAACAATTTAATTGTCACGTCATTAATTGTTATTTATAATTTATTATACATTATATAATTTACAGCAATTATATTATTTTCACATTTAATTTATCAATTTTAAAATTATATCACAAAATGCTAATTATTAAATAATTATATATTAATAACTACTCACAAGTGTTTATTAATAAGTAATAAATAATTAATTAGTGATAACTAATAAGTAGTAATTATTAAATATTAAAATTTAATATGAGTGCTAAATAATAACTAATAAATTAGTAATAACTAATTACAAGTGTTAAATAATACTCTAATAATAAATTAATTAATTATAACTAATGACTAACTGTTAATTTATTAAATGATAAGTTGATAACATTAAATTATCATTTTTTAATATAAAAAAATTTAATTATAAAATTTGTTAATTAAATAACTATTAAATAATAAATGAGATTTATATATAACAATGATTTGTAAATAATTATTTTATAAAATATTTAATATATTTATATATATAAGAAAAAATAAAAAATACACACATATATAAATCTATGAATAGATTCAGTAACTATTTAGTCATTTAAATAAATTTCAATACATCAACTTAGTATTTTGTTAAATTAATTAGTAATAATTTAATAAATAAGTAATAATTATTAATTGCTAAATATTAGTTATTAATTTATTAAATAAATAAATATAAGTAAATATTTTTAAATCAAGTGGATCAAATAATTTAGAGGAAGAGGAGGAGAAGGAGGAAGTAGAAGATTAAAAATAAATTTTTTGTTTAGAAATAAAATGAATTATTTTATCATTAATCTTTCTGATGCTAGAATTTGAGTATTTAAAAATGTTAATAAATTTATATATATTTTATAAAAATTAAGCTTTTTCATCATTTTTTCACGATATTATATTTTTGTATATTATAATTAAATATAAAGTTATACAAAACTAATATATTAATATATTTTTGTTATTTTTAACTGGTCTATATAATAAACCAAACTTGATTTATATATATATTTTTAATTAATGTTCAACAATCAAAATTATCAAAAAATAATATTTTAATTTAATAAATAATTAACAATATTAATTGACATATATTAAGTTTTTTTAATAAAATATATAACAAATAAAATTATACAAAACATGAGTTTATGACTTGTTATATATATATATATAAAGTAATTGATATATTAGTTTGATCTTTTAAGATATTATTAATAATTTATTATTCTAATAATTTTACATATATCTATTTACTAATAGCATATAATATAATATATTAATAAAGTTGCATGCATGATTATTTTATATTTATTTTTTAATGTATTTAAAATTATATATAAAAATTTTATATTTAAAATAATTTTTTTAAAAAATTAATTTTTAAATATTTCGATTTGATTTGATTCAATAAGTAGTTCATAATAATATTACCCACGATTTAATAGGGATACTTATCAGCGATCAGTAATTTAATAAATATATACGCATATGTTTTCCTTTCGTTACAAAGTAATGAGATTAGGAAAATAATTTCCTTGTTAAACATCAAAATACGTACAAAGTATTTTTCATGAATATATTTTTTAAAAAACAAACAGATCGAGCCTTATAATAATTTTTAATATTTATGTATGAATTAAATAATAAAATAATTCAACAAAAGTTAAATTATATTATAAATATATGAATTAATGTAAATGTCTTATGATCTATCCTATTACTTCACTGCTTTTATGTATTTAAATTTAGTTTTACTATATTAATAATATTTTGTAATTTAGAATGGATATGAATCTTATAATTCGATTTTCATAATTTTGTAATATACACTAAATGTAATATAAAATTTTTCTTTATATTTTTTATTCTTGTATTATTGTTTAATTTATTTTTATTTTTATTTATTTTCATAACACGTTATTGTGAATACGTAATTTTGCACTCTTGATCTTATTTGGGACCATATCAAACTAATCGGTGTCAACCGGAGCTTGAATTGCCTCTAAAACGGCTAACCAAATCTAGAATTAGCCAAATGCCATCCTGCAGAAGCAGTGGCACTACCAAAGCTAGCAGGCAGCACTACCAAGGCAAGCCAGTGGCACTGTCGAAGCAAGCTAGCGGTAGCACACCAGCAAGGCGGAGGCAAAGGCACCCTTTAACATAGCGCTGCTAGCCCTTCACAGCGGCACCACCAAGACAGTCCGATGGCAGCTCCCTTTTTTGTAAAATCCCACATCGAAAGCTTACGAACTTTCATCCCCCAGCCTTCAGTTATAAATACAAGGTCCATCAACATTCAAAAAATATACCAAAATAATTAAGTTGAATTTTTTTTAGTTGACTCACTCATCTCTTTCATAAGTCAATATTCTTTTAGTATAAACAGTTCATTTCTCTGTGATCTCGAACCGATTTTTTTAATTTTCTTTGAATTAAAGAAATAAAAGATTTTTCCTGGAGTGTGGAATCCTAAATTGATATCTCTTTGAATCAATTTAATAATTTGGATTAATTAATTAAACTTGGGATTAAATAATTTAAATAAATTTGGCAAAAGGTAGAATTTCGATCCGGAAAAACTTTAAGACGTCCGCCGCTCAAATCCCGAAAAAAGGTAAACTTCTCTTAAACTTCCTTTTTTAATTTTCATGTTTTATTTCTTTATTTTTATCAATTTAAGGTATCTTAAATTAGATTCTATCCAATTCATCTTTTTCATTGTTTTAATTCATTCAATTTAAGATATCTTAAATTCCGCTAATTTAAGATATCTTAAATTAGACTTTCATCAAATTAATTGCTCTTAAGTTAATCCTTCTTCTATCTTTCTTTAATTTGGTAAAGCATCAAATTAAAGAACCAAAGTATGATATTTTTTCTTAAAATCAAACCTAACCCCTTTGCAAAAAAGAAAATTGTGAGAGTTTTAATTCTCATTTAAAGGGATACGCAAGCAGATTATTTCACAACTTCAAATTCAAAAAATATAAAAAAATATTTTTTTCCAATTTATTTTTCTTTTTCTTTTATTTAATTTGTGTATTATTTTATTTAATTTATGTAATTTTAGAAAATATGTGATGAACCTATAACCCATAAGGGGTAGAGTTGATATTCTATATTTTTAGGTTTTGATTGTAATAGTTAATTTAGTTTATTTGCTTTATTTGCTTTATTGCTTATTTTATTTATATTATATAATTGTTTCAAATTATGAAAATCATTCATTGTATAAATGTCATGTTTTCATTGTTCATGAAAAATATAATTTTTTATAAATTATAAATTAAGTTTAAAATCAAGTTTGAGTTACTTAAAATTAAAAACTTAGTCCCCGAGTTCAGTCTCGGTTCGAAGTTTTAGTATTTTTTCTATTGGAGTTAATTTGGAGTCAAATTGGAGTTTTCTTAACTTTTCCTATAAAAATTAAGGTGGCGGCTCTCAAAATAATTTTCAAAATCAAAGATAAATAATAATTTGCAAATGTAAGGCAAAAGTTATCTTAAGTGCATGGGAAGTCATCCAAGTGAGTATTCTGATTCCTTGAGCAGACCGGAAAGATACTCGTTAAGTCTAACCAATAAGCGTCACCCCAAGAGTCTTTTCAATTTCAGACATTATGAATAGCTTTGCTTTCTTCTTCTTCATAAATAATGCTACAACAACAAATTCATAAAACCTCCTGAAATCAATCACATTTCCCCCCAAAAAAAAAAAGCTCGCTAAGTTGAAAACCCGAAAGGAAAGCTTAGGAAAAAATTAGAGTGACTCGTCAAGTAAAATATCTGAAAGGGCGTTTTGGTCAAAAGCTAGAGAGAAAAGAAAAAATATTGTCGAGTTGAAAATTCGAAAGGGCAGCTCGGTCGAAAATTAGTCCAAGCAGAAAAGGAAAATCGAAAAAAAAAGAAAGCATAAAAATAAAAAAAAAATAAGAGAGAAGACAAACAAACAACCAAAAAATAGGAAAGCAAACAACCAGTAAAACATAAGAAGCAAAACAAACAAAAAAGCAGAAAAATTATCCAAAGGGAGAATCATTTTCTTACTTGGAGGATAACCGGGCTAACTGACCAGAGCCCTTCAGTCCTATAATAACTGTCCAAGTTGTGTAAAGCCTAAACAGATTTGGTAGGACCAATCAAACTCAAGGCCCAATCTAACCATGGCCTTACCTAAACCAATCTAACAGGATCAACCAAACTCTAGGCCAAATATGACCGTTGCCTTCCCTAGATGACTTGAACTAATATGATAGGACCAATTAATCTCAAGGATAAACCTGACCATAGCTTCCTAAAAATAACCTTTAGGCAATATCCAACTTCAACCTTCCAAGTTAGTCTTTAAACCTAGACTTAGCATAGTATCATCCTCAATCTTGCATACCCGAATTGAATGTGGCTTTAACCAACAGTATTGCTAAAACCTTATCAGTCCATTGTCAAATGCCTTATGAGTAGAAAAACCAAAACCAAATAGGTTGCCAACTCCCTTTGACTGTCAAAGTAACCAAGTTATCTTCCTTCCAAAGTATCGTCCCTTCCAAAAGTGGGTCATCTTTACAGAAGTCCAAATAAGTCCAAGTCAAAATGGCCTCATCTTTTGGACCAAATTTCAAGCCTAGACCAAATAGAATGCCAAAATCCTTTGACTGTCAAAATGACTAAGTCATCCTTTTCTTAAAAGTGGGGCATCCTACTGAAACTTCAATCACAAACTGACATTTCTCATAAATTATCACCTTAACACCTTAACGATTTAGGTCAGCCTTTCATTGGTTCAAGGTATCCAATTCATCAAAGCATGCATACCTATATTAAACTTAGGATGCACTTCATAACTTGCAATCTTAACACCATAGTTGTTTAGATGAATCTTTTACTAGTTCAAGGTATCCATTCCATTAAAACATTCATAATTTTTGCATATCTAGACTAGACATATGATGCACTTAATACTTGATTCAAAATCTCAACCTAGTAGATCATAGCTTAACAAATCCTCTTAGGATAGCTTTAGATTTCGTATCGTATCTTATATGCTTAGATCATAGTTGGCATCGACATCAACCTAGAGTTGAAGTTAGGTTTTGTAATATCTGCAAATTCTGTCTTTTTAATTAATTGTATATTTGAAGAATTTAATTAATTAAAGATATGAATGTTTTGAGAAGATGCAGTAAATTCATGGTTGTAGGATTTTATGAGGCTGATTGCATGATCTTAAAGAAATAATTTGGTAAAGTGTAAAACATAAAAGTTGTGGATATATGTCTCATCTTCAATTCTGTTATATGGCTTGGTAAAATTCTATGTGTGTGAGGAGTTATACCTCCTTGAGCAAAACCTGTCTAGTTTATTATGTCTGCAGGGAATCTGTGTAAGTTTAAATTTTCTGGGAATGACTGAGGTAGTTTGAGCCAAAGGTGTAAACATGAGAAATGTTTCTTTGTGTGTTGTGTTATTGGCTGTAAAATTTCAGGATATTTGGATAAGTATAACTCAGTGGAGAGTGGATTTTCTCAGGTCTATTCAGATGGATTTTGGGCAGTAAGTCTGTGTGAATTTTAGAGAGTCACCATGGTCTATGTAGTTGCCTTTGTGATTTGAGTTTTGGATATATTGAGCCCCCCGCATGTCTATTTTAAGTGGTAAAAATAATCAGAAAGTTTGAATGTTTGTAGCTCATTTGAGAGCTGGTTAAGTATAAGTTGTCGAGGAAAGGTTTTAGCTTAGCAGAGATTGGTATTAGCGAGCCGGCAAATGCCAGTCGGCAATGCGAGCAAGCGAAGTGGCGAGGTGAGATTGCCGAGGTGGCAATTGGCGAAGAGAAAAAGGCGAGATGGCATTATACGAAGAGGCATTATGCGAAGAGGGAGATAGGCGAGTAGAGTTTGGAGAAGGGGGAATGTGCGAAGTGGTAGTTCGCGAGCAGAGTTGGTGAAGAGGCATTGCCGAGGTGGCATATACGAGGCAACATATGCGAAGTGGGATTCGCGGAGTGGCTTATGCGAAGTGGCATTGCCGGGGCAGATTGGCGAAGTAGGAATTGCGAGCTGGGAATGGTGAGCTGGCTTATGCAAGGTAGCATTGCCGAGGCGGGTTGGCGAGCGAAATTTTGGGCAGTGGCCTATTTAACCCAGTGGCCAGTGGCGATTTTCTGCACGATTTTCTGCGCGATTTTCTTCGTTCTTCTTTTGTTTTTCTCAAATCAGTACCATTTATTGTCTAAGGCATTAATATTCAAAATTAATGCATTAAATCTCTAGATTAGCATATTTCAAGGCAGTAATCATAAGTTTTAAGTAGATTATCTTAGGAATTTCTGTTTTGAAGAAATAAGGTAAATTTTCTTCAAATGTCATTTTCTTTTAGATTAATAAATTCTGATGGTTAGAATAGTTAATTATGGGTGTATAGAATTTATTGCAAGCATTTTAAGGTTATACATTGTAATTAATGTTAGAG
>CANXYC012913171.1:0-27814 GCA_948193065.1 Aleurites moluccanus
ATAATGGGTTAAAAAGAATTAAAATAAGTATAAATTATTTAATATTGTCCCTGATTAAATAGATAAAATATCAACCTAACAATGTTCTGGTGAAAAATGAGGACGTTAAGGAAATGTGTAGACATTATTTTGATGAATTTCTCAATAGTGACGAAAGTGGTAGCATATTGACATAGACCATGTCACATCGCCCACTTCAAGAGATATGACAATCATAGGGAATGGGAAGGCGTAAGGCTATCTAATTCTGTAGAACCCTAATTAATAATTTTATAGAAAATTTTGGCAAAGTTTTTTTTGTATGTACATCGATTATCCAGGACCAAGTCCCTCTCTTCAATAAATTTCAATACACAACCTACAGAAAAAAAAAAATTACACTTCCAATAATCCCATCCTTATACACTCAACTTTATAAGTAACTTTTTTCATCTATAAAACTTTGATAAATTCCAAATTATTATTCGCATTATAAACACTAATTTTATTCAATAGGTTATTACCAACATATATATATATAACTAGTAATTGTAATATCTGCCATTTTATAGTATTTTTATTAATTTTGTATGTTTGGAGAATTAATTAATTTCAAATTAGAATGTTTGAGAATTTCTGAAAATTCTGATCTTTACAGTTACAGGATTTTGTGAGATTAATTGCATGATCTTAAAGACATAATAAGTGTAAAACATGAAAGTTGTGAGTTTATGTCTATAATTCTGTAGAATGGTTTGGCAAAATTCTGTGTAAGTGATGAGTTATATTTATTTGAGCAAGATTGGTCTTGTTGAGTATTCTGCAGGAAGTCAGTGTCTGTTTGAATTTACTGGGAATGACTGAGGCAGAATTAGCTAAAGGTGTGAACATGAAAAATGTTTCTTTGTATGTTGTGATGATTATTTTAAAATTTTAGAATTTTTGGATAAGTATATCTCAGTGGAGAGTGGTTTTTCTCAGGACTGTTCGGAGAGATTCTAAGGCAGTAAGTTTGGGTGACTTTTGGAGAATCATCATAGTCTGTGTGTTAGTCTTTATGTTTTGAAATTTTGATATGTTGTGCCCCTACATATTTATTTTAAGTGGCAAAAAGAATTAGTAAGTTTGGACATTTGTGGCTCATTTGCGAGCTGGTTAAGTGTGAGATGTCCAGAAAAGGTTTTAACTTAGAAGAAGTTTTGATATGGCGAGCCAACAAAATGCGAAGTGGCATTTTGCGAGCTGACAATGTGAAGTGGCGAAGTGGCGAGGCGAGATTTCCGAAGTGGCAATTGGCGAAGAGGCATATACGAGGTGGCATGTGCGAAGAGAGTTTGGCGAAGAGGTTTGGCGAAGAGAGTTTGGCGAAGAGGTTTGGTGAAGAGGATAAGGCGAGGTGGCATTTTGCAAAGAGGCATTATGCGAAGAGGGAATGTGAGAAGTGGCAGTTCGCGAAGAGGCGAAGAGTCAAAGAGGCATTGCTGAGGTGGCATTTGCGAGGAAGAGTTCGCGAGGAGAGTTTGGCAAGGCAGCATATGCGAGGTGACATGTGCGAGTTGGGAAATGCGAAGTGAGATTGGCAAGCTGGCTTAGGCGAGGTAGCTTTGCTGAGGCTGATTGGCGAGTTGGCAAGCGTGTTTTTGGGGCAATGGTCTATTTAACCCCAGCACCCCCAGTAGCATTTCACGATTTTTCCTTCTTTCTTTCTTCGATTAAATTCAGTCTCTTCTCAGAGTTAGCCTCATTTTATTTTCTAAGGCATTAATACTCAAATTAATACATTAGACTTCTAGATTAGTCTATATTAAAGCAAAAATCATCAGATTGGAGCAAGAATCTCAGGAATTTCAGTGTTGAGGAAAATAAGGTAAATTTTCTTCTAAAGCTATATTCTTTAGATTTATGTAAGTTTATAGGTTAGGATAATATTGGATATATAGAATTTATTGCAAGTAATCTGAAGTCATTAATGGTAATTAATGTGGAAGAAATCAGAATGTTGAGGCTATCATGAATAGCAACATGAACAGTAACTCCAAAAATTAAATGCAGATTTTCTTTGAGAGATAAATAAAATTGTTGTTTGGAATTAAGAATAGAGACTCTAAGAAAATTAATTATTAGGAAATCATGATAAATATTATTGATTTGGAGAAAACCCTAATTTTGTATATTTGGAGAAATTTCTTAGGAGGAGGAAATCAAATTAATTGAAGAGTTAGAGTTGGGATTTGCTAAAGGAAATTTCAAGAGAAATTATATTAAGGTAATTATGAACATCTTATTTGATTATCGTTCTTTGAACTTATATGACCAAGTATTCTCATATTTGTTTACCCATTTGTACATACATATATTTGTATAATGTAAATGGCTTGATCAATTTTCTTGGATCAAGTTCATATACTTCTTGTTTGTAAACCCGATTTGAATGATGATAAATAATGATGGTCTTGCGACCAATGTGCTTCCTATGAGATTGAAACCCCATGATCCATGGATAGAACGCTGTTCCCAATGAGAGTAAATTCATTGGTCCATATTGCACTTTGGGAGCCCAGCTGATAGGGTTTTTATCAGTGTTCCACCTAGAGGGGGCCATGAGCTCTAGGCGCATGCCTGGCCAAGCATGTGTGCACGTTAAGGTAGTAAGGCTACTGATACGTATGTTATGACATGAGATCAGTTCTATCAAATGAGATTTGATAATGTCATTCTTTGTGGGCATTTTATCTTCCAGATATGAACCATGATTTGATTTAGGATATGATTTATTATAGCAAAATTATTATGAGCACCCATGTACCTTCAAGTAAAGCTTATGATTCTTTCATATCTATATGTATAAATATTTGTTCATGACCATGATTCGATATTCCGATTTTTAATTTATAATGTTCATATCTTACTGAGTTGAAGGTTCATTCCTCTTCTGTGTATTTCAGGTAATAGCATAGCTCGTGAGGGAGCTAATAGAGAGGATCGGCCTTCTTGATTTGTTCATCCCTAGAAGCTTCCATTGTAATTCTTTTGACATATGATTATGTATATTTGTTAAATGGTATTACAACACAATATGTATTAGAGTATACTCTATAGCTCCATAGTCAGTCTTTTGGGGATACTAATATTTTGATGTATGATTTGTTACCTTTTGGGTACTCTTGTTCCTTAGTGATGTGAGATGCATCTTTTGATCATTAAGGAACAAGAGAAAGCTATGAAATGATAATAGAAAAGATATGATTGATGCTTAAGTATATGTATGGTCATGATCATGGTATAATAATATATGATGTTGTAATTTATATAATGATGATAAGATTCATGATTTGTGAGTTCTACGGGTTTATGGTGGCCTTAAGCCTACCCTTACCCTAGGACCGTCTGTTGAAAATCAGACGAGAACTTCTCTCCATATAGGAGATTTAAACAAACCTCTATAAAAAAATATAATCCAACTTCTATAAATGGAAGACGTACAAACAAAATAAATATAAATATAAATAAACAAATTTATATCTAACATCAAAATTTTATTTAAAATAATAAACAACAATCCAAAACAAAATAGATACTGCACTATTTTCAAGTAATTGATATCAAATAGGAAAAAAGAAATGGTAAAATTGAGAGAGGGAGAACGATGAATTTAGCAAAGACAAAAATGATAGTGGAGAAGGAGGAGGACAGGAGGTGGTAAGGAAAAAGAAGGGGGAGAGGAATAAGGAGAGAGAGACGGCGATTATAATGAGAGGCTACATTGTGATTATGTCTGAAATATGACACTGTAATTTTTAATTAAATTAAAATTTTAAAAATAAAGTTATGAAATAAAACAATTCCTTAATTAGAGCAGTCAAAATATAGAGTAAAATTTTAAAAATACTCATCCAATATAATTTTTTATTTGACTCATTTCTTAAAATATTTTAGTAAGCCATTTTCTCTTTTATCAAATATGAGGAGGGAGATTGACTCCTTATCTCATTTTTTATATTTTTTTAATTATTTCTATCTCATTTTCTTTTTTTATCTGTTTTTATATAATAAAAATTTTATAATTAAATTATAAAATAGAGAGTGAAATAATGATTATTATTAAAATATATATAATTTTTGAGATAAATTAAAATAAAAAATTAAATTATTTAAAACATAATAGGAAATAAAATAGACAACCCTGACCCTCCAAATCAAAATCTCTGATGTCTAAAAGGTAAAAGAGAAAACAGGAAAAGCCATGGAACAAATAGAATCTCTGTGGGAGGAAATCAGAGAGCTAAGTTTAGGAACTTCCTCAACTACGATAGAACGTTTAAATTCACCTCCTACTCCACTTCAATTCTTAAGAAACTATGTTTCTTCTAATAAACCTTGTATCATCTCCAACGCCATCTCTCACTGGCCAGCCCTTTCTCTTTGGCCCAACCACTCTTACCTTTCCCATTCCCTTTCCAACTCCTCCGTTTCCCTCCACCTCACTCCTCACGGCCGCGCCGATTCCCTTGTCCCTTCCACAACCAACCATCATTCTCTCTGCTTCGCCTCTGCCCATGTCGAGAACGTGCCCTTCCCGCTTGCCCTCAACCGGGTTCTAAATAGTGAACCGGGTAAATCTGTGGCGTATCTTCAGCAGCAGAATGATTGCTTTAGGACAGAGTATTCGGCGGCGCTGGGCTCCGATTGCGACGCCCATATTGGGTGGGCCACGGAGGCAATTGGTTGTCTTCCGGAGGCTGTGAATTTGTGGATTGGTAACCATTTCTCTGAAACTTCTTTTCATAAGGACCATTATGAGAATTTATACGCTGTCGTTTCCGGGCAGAAGCATTTCTTGTTACTTCCTCCGACTGATGTTCACCGCTTGTACATTCGCAATTACCCTGCCGCCCAATACTCTTATTCTCAGGTTTCATCCGTACTTTTCTTTTTCTTTTTCTTTATTTATTTTTTGTAATTATAATTAGATTTCGGTTATGGGTTTTTAATTTTTGGTAGTTATGATTAGATTTTGTTGATGGATTTTTAGGAAAATGGAGAGTTTAGATTGGAAATGGAGGAACCAGTGAGATATGTGCCATGGTGCAGTGTGAATCCTTACCCTTCTCCTGAGGCTAAAGAGAGTGAAATGGTTAAATTTCCTTTGTATTTCAATGGTCCAAAGCCATTTCAATGTACAGTGAAGGCTGGAGAGGTTCTTTACTTGTAAGTTCCGTTTTCTTTTCTCTACATCTTTTACTCTCTTTGCTACTGCCACTACCCAGTTATCACCCAACCACCTTAATTATTTGAGTGTACTGTGTTCTGTTTTAGAAGTTATTAAAAATCCATTTACAAAAAAAATATTATTAATCCATTTATAAATTTTAATATAAGAAATTAGACTGATTCTGCATAACTTGTTTTTGTTACATATATGGAACTGAATTTAAATTCCCTGATTTCATAAAATGATTTTTGAAACAGAGGAGGTGTTTGGGTAGAAATTCTGTTTTGAAAATAGAGTTTTGAAAATGCCATTTAAAAAAACTTTCTATGTCTAGCTTAATTTTTTTTTTTTTTTTTTTTCTGTTTTTTAGTTTCAAAATGATATTTTAAATTAATCACCAAAACATTTAAAAAACGTTTAGTGTTTTTTAAACTTCGCGTTTCATACCTATTTTAAATATATCCAAACACCTTCAGATTCAGAGAGCATATCTTTTATTAGTAAAAGAAAAGAATGTGTAACTTATGTCCAGTAAGACTTTGCGTAACAACCTGTAGTTGGTTACTCAATTAGTTTAAATACATGTTAAGTGTAATAGATTGTATAGAGGAATGATAATCAATTTCTATTCCTAAATTCTCTTTTCCTCTCTCATTTTTGTTATTCTCCTCTGCTTTCTTCTTCTTCCTCGTCTGTATCTCCTTCTTCTTCATTCTTTGCCAATTCTTCTATCAATCTTCTGATCTTGATTGCTTAATCACCATGGTTATGAATTGGAAAGAGAATAGAAGAAGAAGAAGAAAGAAGAATCGGAGAGAAATTGAAGAAGAGAAGAGTAGCAGAAGCATTCCCTAGGATTGTTACTGCTTTGATACCAAGTTGTTATGACTTCTATTCTCTTTCTTCTCTCAATCTTCTCTTCTCTATTCTCTTACTTCTCATCTCTAATATGTCCCTTCCATTCTCTTTCTCTCTAATCTTTTATCACCCTAATTTTTTTCTATTCATCTCTTTTCTCTCAAATTTCCAATTTCTTTTGCATAAAACATCAAAAATCAAACTTGATTACCATAGCAGGCGAGGATTATGTTACAAAATTGAAAGAAAGATTTCAAATCCTTAATAGGCAAATCAACCATTTCAAGGAATATTTTATAGTAATCAAGCATCAAATTTCTGTTCAGCAAGCCACCAATTTGGAGAAGAGAATTTCTTTTAAGGAGCGTCAATGGTTAGTTTTAAAGAGGATTTTTGATAAGGAGCTTCATTGGTTAGTTTTAAAGGAGGAAATGTACACCACTCAATTGATCGATTCGATAAATCTATGGCTAGAGGAAGGATTGGGGGTTGTGGAGGTTGGCAAGTTAGTGGGTCGGTTAGGGGAATCGCTTGAATAGTTACAATAGGAATTGAAGATGAAAACTTTGGTAAACAAGCTACAACCGGTCCAATTGTGTGACTCAGAGAAAAATATGTCAGCAGAGGTATATTCTTCTTTCCAACTGAATACGATGAACAGTTTTTTTTTTTTGTGACTATGGAAGGTGTAAATGACAAATAAAGAATTCAATTGAACTCATCAATGGTTTCCAAAATCCAAGATTCTGCATCTATTCATAAAAATTGTAAATCTGAGTTTACCTCTATAGTTGAGAAGAGTCTATTTTGTAATGAAGATATTGTTGATTGGAGTGTTGTCTTCATGTTTTTATACTGTGAAGATATTGAATTGGTGGTTGAAGGATCTGGTTTTGGTATGTTAAAAGAAGAAAAATTAGAAATTTGGAGAAGATAGAGAAAGAAAATTGATTTTTTGCCTGTATAAATTCAGGCATTAAAGGTGTTTGTTAAAATGCCCAGTGATGTAGTTTGGTTTTCTTATGTATTGCCTCACAATTGTAGTAATTCGTGCTCACTCCATTTGAGTCTCAATTATTTCAAGGGTATGGTGCCAAAAGGTTTGGGAATGTGTAAGAAGTTTACTTTCTTGGACTTCAATTATAATTTTTTGGTTAGTTACCTTCCTATGCCTTTTGCAAGTTCCATGGATGTTGAATTTCAATATTAATCAAAATATTTTGTCTTGTGGTCTTCCAAGTTTTGATAATGGTAGTTGTAATACTAGTATGATCTCTTTTGGTCAAGATCATAGTTTCTTGGATGTGGAGGATGTACAGATTGCATACTCTTATCATTCCTATTTGGGGTCTTCAGATGAATATTCCAATAGGGTCAATGGAGGAGAACTTTGTTATTGCTCATGATTTAAGTTGGAATCAATTTATTGGTTTGTTGCTTTTGTTCTTAGTAGAAGATGAATTCTTTGCTATTAAGAATAAGCCTGCATATAGATTGTTGTTGACAAGTAACATATTCAATGGGTCTATTCCTAGCGACCTAGTCTCAAATTTTAATGATCTTCTGAGCTTCTCTATGGAATTGAGTGCCTACTATATCTCTGATGAGATTCCTAAGTTGTTGCTTCTCAATTGTGCACCAATGACAGTTTGAAGAATCATTTAATCATATTGGTGGTTTACTATCTTCCAGGATTGGCAACTTGAAGATGCTTCAATTTTTTGACTCCAGGGAAAACAAATTGTCTATAACTTTGCTAAATAAGTTAGGATCTGTTTGGAAAATCTAAAATTGAAATTGAAATTCTCAATTCTCAATTCCAGCGTTTGGTAATCATCTACAATTAGAATTGGAATTCCTATAATTCCATAGAATTGTAATATAATTAAAAAAACAATTCAACAATTTCATTCTCAACTCATAAGAATTACAATTCCATAATCATAACTATCATCCTCTTTAGCGCAAGCACCACGGTCGGCGTTGGCGGTCCGTCACTGTCCGGAGACGGTGGTCCGCCACGCTGGTAGTCTACTGCCACCAGTGGCGATGAAAGGTCGCCGGACCGTTATTACCGGAGACGATGGCTTGCCGGACCGTCACCGCCGGCAACAATGGCTCGCCGGATCACCACAATCGGTGATCCACCACCACCCTCACTGCCACTGTTGGCGGTGCCACTTTTATCGTCGCCAATTTTTTTATTCAATTTCAATCCTTTGTGTGAAACAAACGTTAGAATTACAATTCCAACATAATTCTAATTCTAGAAAATTAAAATTGGAATTGAAAATCTCAATTCTAATTCCAATTCCTTGCTCCAAATGGACCCTTAGGAATTTGAGACTTGTGAATTCGATTCTTTTGGGAAGCAACAGTATAGAGGGATGTATTCCATTTTCTAACACACTGCTTGATATAAATGGAGATGGACAATGTTGCAATAAGAAGTCTTTGGTAATTGCGCTGGTAATTTTTGCTTCTATTGTACATATATTTCATTGGTGGTTGTTTCCAAAATTAAAGAAGAAACACAAGAATGAGAATTCACCAAATAGGATAGAATCAGAGGAAGTTTCCCAGATTTTCAAGCATTTGGGAATATTGTCAATTGAAACATTGAAGAGAGGATTGACAGAAGCAAATGATAATAGAGATGCAGCCTTAATGGAA
Organism: Aleurites moluccanus; assembly: GCA_948193065.1. Taxonomy (NCBI): domain Eukaryota; kingdom Viridiplantae; phylum Streptophyta; class Magnoliopsida; order Malpighiales; family Euphorbiaceae; genus Aleurites; species Aleurites moluccanus. The sequence goes on from CANXYC012913171.1 coordinate 8,723, forward strand.
GTTTTTGAGATGAAATCTTCAGTGGGTGAATTAAAGCAGAAACTTGAGTACTTGGAAAGTTATGAAGGACTAAAGACAGCCTTAAGGCAAGCAAGATTAATAACAGGTTCTCCAGTAATTGACAAGCTCTGTTGCAGCGGGTTTCATCTCTCTTCCTTGAGGACAAGAAAGTTGTTCACGGGGAGGGTAATGTAACAACCTGTAGTTGGTTATTCAATTAGTATAAATTCATGTTAATTGTAACAGATTGTATAGAGGAATGATAATCAATTTCTATTCCTAAATTCTCTCTTCCTCTCTCTCATTTCTGTTATTCTCCTCTGCTCCCATCTTCTTCTGTCAATCTTCTGTTCTTGATTAGTTAATCACCATTTTTATGAACTCAGTTTGTAACACTTTGTTGCCTTAGTTTGTGGAATCCAACTTAATCATATTGAATTTCATGGACAGTAAATAGTATAATTCAAATTGACAATTTTAATGGTTCTAGACATAACTCTATGGAATTGCAAATATTTTCTGCAAAAGTTTGTAGAATTCATTTTTGCCAGACTTGGCAAGTGATTCAACCAGGTTGTTATAGAATTGCTGTCTCGTAAATGGCATTGTAAAGACAATTCAACCTAATTTTAGAAAACAAAATATATCGCAGAAATTAGACCATGTAGTATTAAAGCATTGTTTAAATACAATTAAACATTGTGAAGGAAAGGTGAGAAGGAAGCCTATCTTCTTCAGAGAATTGTTGTAATAGAAGCAGCTAGAGTAGACTTTTGAGTCTAATCAGAACTAGAGTTCTTTTTTCCTACATATAATTTTATAAAAGAAATTCAGAGATTAATTTGGAGAAGTGACACAGGCCAAGTATGTGGTTTCATCATGTACGACAGAGTCCGGATGACAATGGATGCACTATTGCCATAAACTATTGTAAGTTTGAAGCCTTTTTCTGCAATCATTTTGGTTCATGCTCATTTTAATTTTGAGGCTAAGGTATAGGTGTGCATGACAGGGTATGATATGCAGTTTGATATCAAGTATGCTTATTTCAACTTCTTGCAATCAATGCATTATGGACCAGCATTGACTCAAAAGAAACTCGACAATTCATGTTCTGATGTATCTAAATGCAATTTGAATGAGAAATCACGTACTGGTGCATTTGTGAAGGATGAGCCCAACCAAGATATTGAAGACGAATGAGCTGATTTCTTAACCTGTATGGCTTGATCCTCCATTTGTGCAGTTCTATGTCTCACGTGATTTATGCCGTGCTGTGCATTATGTAGAGATCTCCAAGGAAATAACTAGTTATTTGACGCATAGGAGGTTTTTGTTAGTCATATTGAGGGCTTAGGGTTTGTCAATGTGTTAATTTAGATGAATACACTGACAAGGTGACAATATTGCAATATTGCAATGACTTTCATGTTTGCAGAATGAAAATTACTAAGTTTGGTGTAGGTTGTGTGGGAGGCGGTGGTAGGATAAAAATGATGATACGTTGAATTCAATCCATTGGCACCCGACTGAAGTTTTTTCCAGGGATGTCTTGATTATTCCAGGACGCATTGGAGTGCAGAAATGAAGAGGGGGAATATATAACTGATAACTGTAGCTTACCTACACTTTGATTACTACCACTACATAGTTATGTCAAAGGCAATGTGGATAGCGCTTGGAAAGACTAGAATTTCGATGCTGTTGCAAGCTAGTTATTTTAGGAGATCGTGGGCAGTTTCTTGCAGGTAAGGTCTCCCTGTCCCACAAGTTGATTCTCCTAAACTGGTGGAGGCCTATGCTTTTTCAAGGTATTAGTTTTGCTCACGAGGTTGCTTTTCAAACCTCATTATTAAATCTGATCTGATCATTTGGTTATTCAATTAATATATATACTTTAAAAGAAACGGTTGTTTATCTTGAAGAACCCACTATGACAAAAAAAACAAGAGAGAGAACCTAGCTCCTTGTAACCAAACCAATATTTCCTGAGCAACAATAATATGAAAAATCTCGTTCTGCTAAATTGTCCTTAATATGGTGGTTTTACAATGTTCTATTTCTTCCAAGTAGGTCAAGAAGTCATGGCCAAAGAGTTAATCGGTGCAGAAATTTCCTGTTTTATGGGAATGTGTATAGGAAGGCTCTTTGAAACAGATGTCAATAAATTTTTTCCTTTAAGAGGAACATTTTGCTTATGTTAAAGCTTGTCAAGAGGCACGTTTAGACACAGCTTAATGGCAAGTGTATACAAGGTTTGACAAATAAACCTGGATTTGATTTTTCCCTCCCCAATGGTCAAAAAGCTTGCAAAGAGGCTGAAATATCTGTCGTTATTGTGTTTAAATTGACCCTGGTTTTTATGCACTGTAATTGTGTGCATGAGTTGTAATGATTGAGTGCTCTTATATTTTTCAAATTGTTTCCGTTTATGAAAAAGTTTTATTGTCTCTGATAAAATTGATAAGCTCGTCAATGACATCTGAAAAAAAAAACAGTTTAGAGAACAACCATTAAAGCTTTGAAAAGGGTTGGCCGCACAATCTAACATTTTTTGAATTAGTTTTTATTTATTTTTTATTATGTGGTTGTAACTGTACACAGATCGGTTTGGGTCGGTTTTTCTTTCAATCCGATCCGACCTGATTTAAAAGGATGAATGTGATTATTTGGGTGAAATATGATCAATTCAACCCAATTTCAATTTAATCGGTTTGGTTCGGATTAACTTTACCTTCAACCCAACCAGATACGATTTAAAATCTCAAAATTTCCAACCAGAGTCTAAAGACAATTGGGAGACGGGAAAATTTGGGTTTGTATCAGAAACTGTAGGAGTTGAAGAATTTGGGAAATTGAAGCTTGCTTAACAAGAAGAATGTACAGTGAAAGTCTTGGATCGTTAAATTTTGTTGAAGATAATACAGAATCTTATGATGAACTCATTAGAGAATTTGAGATTGTTAATTTAACAGAGGAAGGTTGTGAAGAAAATTCGATTAATAAGAGTGAAACTGAGATGGGTTTGATTAATGAAGAATTGGACTTTGATAAAGATGAAATTAATTCAAATCTCTTTAGCCAAGATTTGATGTGTGTTAACATATAATTGACGGATCTCTCCTTCAGATAGCTGAACTTGTTTGCCCCTTTTCCTTCTACTAGCCTCCTAATGTATCATCCAACACTCCTTCCATTGTCATCATCACCATCTTCTTAATCTCCAAATCAACAAAAAGGGAAAACCCAAAAAAATTATGCAACAAAACTGTGAAACGACAAATCAAAAAGGCAAATTTGTACAAAAAGAAAAAAAGAAAAGAAAAGTTAAAGAAAGAAAAGCCAAGAATTTATACTTGAGAACATAAGATACAATAGAAAAACAGAGATCAGATGGAGAAAGATATTTATGGATCTAAAAATTAAAAAGAAGAGAAGAGAAACAGATAATGCATTTCCTATTCAAACCCAATCAACAATCAAATACAAATCCACTCAACAATCTCTACCTAAATCGGATCTAAATTAAAATCCAATCAACAATCAACAATCAATACGAGAGACTGAGAACCAGAGACGGAGAGAATGAAATAGAGAGTGAGAGTCTGAGAGAATGAGACAGTAAACGTAGTGTAGTTATTAAACCCCCCCAAAAAAAAAAAATTGCTGTTCAAAATAAAACGACCCGACCCGACCAACCCGATTGAGTTTTCCTCTGAAACAATAAGAACTTGACCCGACCCGACCCGATAAAATTAACAAAAAACTGAATATTCAGTTCGGGTTGGTTCAATTCGAGTCGGATTGGTATGGCATTTTTGTTTCTTTCTATTGTCAGCTGAAAAAAAAAAAATGTTGCAATTATATTGTGACAAAATGCGAAGTACGTGACATTGTAGTAGGGTCAATTTGATGTGAGTTCCCTTAAATCAACTATAATTAGAGGTGACAAATTTTAATCAATTTGATGGTTTGATTCAAATTGTTCATTCAAATTCGATTTATAATTCATGTGAATTAACACATAATTTAAAATGACTTAATTTTAATAATATGAACTTGAATTATCAAAATTCTTGAGTCAATTTGTCTAATATGATGATCCGAATCAATGAGTCCATATGATAACACGATATAAATTAATAAAAAAATAATTTTATTAAATAATTTAATTTTTTAAAAAATAAAATTAATATTATAATATTTATTATTAAAATTTGAATTTGGATTTACATGATTTTTTCCTTTAGACTTTTAAATATATATTAAAAAAAAATACTATGATAAAGATGATGATAGAAAGTAAAACCTCTAATACTAAAAATTTTAATCAACCATTGAACTATTTAAATAATTTTACTAATTTATATGCTAAAATATATTATATTTTAGAATATTTTCTACTAAATTTTATATTTTTTAGGAAAATATATATAATATAAAATTTTATATGTAGTTTTAATTTAATTGTGTTATAATATTTAAATATAAATTTTATGCTAAAGTTTGACAATAGAGGCCAAGACTTTTTGATATCTAAAATCTATATTAACCACAAAATCATTAGAGAAATTTTATTAAGTCTATATATTAAAATATATTTATATTTTAAATATTTTTACTAAAATTTTATATTAAATTTCAAATTAATTTAACTTTATATTTAAATTTAAATCTTTATTAAATTTAAAATAAATTATATATATTTTTAATTTTTTAATAATTTTTATTATTCTATTATTTACTAGATTATTATTAAAATTTTATATTTTCATATATGTAATTCAAATTGAATTTTATATAAATTAAAAAATATTATTAATTATGTTACTAAAATTTAATTGTTCTATCATTAATTGTTATTTATAGATTTTCAATATACTCTATAATTTATAGCAATTATATTATTTTATCAAGTGTATTAATAAATTTATTTTTATTAAAATATTTTTGAGTAGCTCGAGTTAAATAATGTGCTCAATGAAATTATGACCACTTTTCTTTCTTTTTTTTTTTTTAAAAAAAAATAAAATTATGATATTATTAAGCGAGTTTAAAAACATATTATCCTCCTTTAATTTATAAACTCCAAAATTATATTACAAATTATAAATAATAATAACTAATTAGTTATTAATAATTATCATAAATGCTTATATATTAATAAGTTATAACTGATTAATTTATCATAACCAATAAATACATTAAATAGTAATTATTAATATGAATATTAAATAATAATTAATTTATTAATAATAACTAATTATAAATTAATAAATAATAAGAAATTAACAAGTAATAAGCAATAAGTAGTAACTACTAATTACAAAATACTAACTTTACTAAATCATAACATGAAATTCTCGTTATTGATAATAAATTTGAATGTGATTCAAAATATTTTTTTAGTCAATTTGACATGTAATTCAACTTATTCATAACTGAGATAACTTATCCGAAATGCATAAAAAAAAAGACTAATACCCAAAATAATCTAAATTTAAAATCATCCTAGCCCAAAATATCCAACTTAAATCCAATCTATTCAAATTGTTTGTCACTCTATAGACATCAAATTAAAATTTCAAAAGAAATAATCATATGTAATATCTTAAATAACTAGCCATTTAGTTTCAAAATTATATGTCATGTAATACTTGGAAATTTTTTATATAAGTATTTTTTTTATATAAATATTTGATGTGTATAAGCAAATCTATGTTAAAGTAAGGGAGGACAAGTGCCCTCCTAATGTTCAGAATTTTTTAAGGTAAATTATTATTTAGTTCATAAAATTTATTAAAATTAATAAAATGATTCTTTTATTTTAAAAAATTAATTTTTTAGTCATAATAAAATAATATTTAATATCATTTTCTTTCACTTTTTTCTTTTTTGCTCCTTAATTTTGAAATTTTTAAGATAAATTATTATTTAATCATTAAAATTGCTAAAATTAATTAAATAGTCTTTCTATTTTGAAAAACAAATTCTTTAACCTAATAAAGTATTATTTAATTCAATTTTCTTTCACTTTTTTTTTCCTTCATTTTTCTTTATTTTCTTTCCAATTTTCCTTTATTCCTTTCAATTTTCTTTATTTTTTTTAATTTTCTTGATTTTTTTTTCAATAAAATTATAATGACTTTTGGTTATTTTTAATTGAAATATATATTCGTTTGGTACTTTTAATTATTTTTATATTTTTTTGAATAAATTTATTTCATTATCAAAGTGTCTCTTTCTAAAATTTTTGCATTCATCTTTAAATGTGAGGAATATTTTTTTCCTAAAATTCATGCGTCCGCCTCCTGTTGATGTGTAATACTTTATAACACTTAGATAAAAAAATAAATAAATTAAAGATTAAGGTATTAGAGAAAACTAAAAATGTTATCAACGAAGAAAATCTCATAAATTCATTTAGTGTTGGATATCTATGTGAGACAGATTGAGGTATTGAGGTTATTTCTTTTTAAGAATATCAGATGTAACGTAACACAAATAATAAAAATTTATTGTTAAAATAATATAATTATTTATAATCTTAAAATACTATAATTTATATAATAACAAGTGAAGTTATTTAACAATTAATATTATATATACAACATATCAAAAATTTTTAAATTTGACCAAATCTATCCTAATTAATAATTTTAGTTATAATTATATTTATGTAAGAAAAATTGTCAATAATGTCTCTATTATATCAATATATCAATTTAAGAAAAATTGCCAATAATGTCTCTATTATATCAATATATCAATTTATATTTATATCTTTTTTATCACCAGACATACTGTCACGTCCCACTTTTATAATGCGACGATCTTAAGGTACGAGTAGACTTAAAGTCACCAGAAATCCAAAGAATTCATTAACAACACCAGAATCAGACATTTATATCCAAAATTATCCATTAGATACATCTATTATACTCAAGTAAATCCAGTTTCATCATTTAACATTCTAAATCTATAAAATAAACTTTAGTTTTACAGAAAATTTCGCTAAAGTTTCCTTTATACTATAATATAAATCCCAGTGAATAGTAACAATCACAATTTTTAACCATTACTCAACCTACAATAAATAAAAAAAAAAAAAAAAAAAAGAAAATTCACTTCCCAATTGATTACACCCTTATAACCTCAACTTCACATTTCATTATTACGTAGCACTTCTAAATTGATCATATTTTCTTTCACATCACAGTCACAGTCACATTTACACTTTAACATAAATAATAATACAATCATAAGCAATATATCATATAACATCAAACATTATGCACTATACAGTATCAGTAGCAAATTAAGTAGCAAATTATATCCAATTTGTATTAACACACATGTTGAGTATTCTAAAATTATGTCATAACACATATAGGATCATATATATCTATTATACTCCAGATTTTACCTATGGAGCTCTAGAGTATCTACAAAATAGACTCCATAAATGAATTAATATACTAGAGTCTTCAGTAGTCCCAAGTTCAGAAGAAAATGAATGACTTGGGAATAGCTCCCAATAATGAGTAGTCTTCCTATAAAAATAATAGAAATTCACATATGAGTATAAAATACTCAGTGAGTTATACTTATATTACCTTACTTGTGAGGTTAGATAGTGAACTTAGCTCACAAGAAAGGTAATGGTATCAATAAAATTGATTAAAATATATAATAACAAGTATGATTAGTCTCAAAGTAAAGGATTCATAAAAAAGATGAAATAAACAAATTATTTATTGGTAAAGTGATTTAGTATTTAGGCTCGATTATCAAGTTTCATCATAATGGCATTAAAGATATAAATTATATCACATTATCATTATCAATGACATAATCATCATTTAATCATCTAAGCAGATGCTACAGTTCGGTAGTATGCTTTTCACTCATACGGTTGATCAAACTGCATGGTTAGGACCTTAACCCCCTCTTATTTAGGATTATTAAACCACTGTGCACAATGTTATTAAAATTTCTGTCATTTCATTAATTCCATATAAAGTGCTTAATCATTAAATGTAAAAAGAACAAACTTAAGCACTTTTAAGGATTTCATTCAATAAGGGATTCAGACAAGAAATAGGGTAATTCAATAAATAGGTATTTTCAATCATTTAAACATGTCAATAGATTCAAATAAAAATATCAAGGAAATCTCAACAATTCTATTGGATAATAAATTCAAGTAAAGTAATATACATATTACTCACCTCACTGTAAAACTTTACAGTCCTAGTTCACTCCTCTACCTAAATCCCCCACTTATATTCGGGTCCTCATTTGAAGCTACACATTAATTTAAACGTAAAAAAAATCAGTATTCATCTATATGTTATACATTAACCTTCAATTTAGTTTAATAAATTTTTATTTATTCTTATACTTAGGGTTTTTAGCCTAACAACTCTCATTTATTAACCTCATTCTGGTAGTTCAGACGTTTCTGTCTCTAACTCAGTCTACACTTATCCAATTACATTTATTATTTTTTCTACTTAAACTAGACATATCAGGGTCTATTATATCCAAAATTCAGCTATGTTCAAGTTCTACATATCATATGATATCAGTTTGAATTTAACCCTACTGTCAACCCTGTTGTGCTGCACTCCAATTCGGGCAGTCAATACTAAATTGGATACATCTCATAAAATACTTATCCAATGGTAAAACCCTTTTACAAGCCTCTAGGTCGAATATAAATAAACACTTTTTATGTTGAATATTTCTTCTAATTCTGTCTCTAACATCCTTTACAATAAAAAAAACAGTAGCATTTTGCTAATTTCCTAGTTCCGAGTCAGTTTCTTTTTTTACTTAATAACTCTCTCTTCACTTCGAATTTTCCAAATTCCTTTTACAGGCATATACTAGACACATATATCAACAACTTTTATGTTTTTCACTTCCACAAATTCTGTCATGTAGGTCATGGAATACCAGTCACAACATACTGCTTCTACAGAATACAAATTTTCCAATTTAGTCACAAAATAAACTTTACTCTATCTATCTAATTCCCAATATATAACCTTCAATTAAAACCCTAATTCTTTAGTCATAATCATATATATCATCAGATTTACTCAAGCACATAATTCCAGTAATTATGTAACTCAAAAATTAAAATTAAACATAAGAGAAATCAAGTGGCAGAATTTTACCTCACTCAAATCCTCCATCATCTTTGTCTTCCTTGTTTTCTATTCCTTCTTCCTTCTTTCTTTCTTTCTTTACTTTTCTATGGTAATTTCATTTCATAAACTTCATTTTCTCTCTTAGGTTCACTCTTTTCTGAAATTAGTAGAGAAATTCTATCTAAAACTAACTTTGGATTGGATTTTTTGATGAAGAAGTGTAGGAACCTCATAACTCTTCACTGAACTTGGTTTGGTTTCTTTGGAGGCTTATTTCCGTTCCTTGTCTTGTTTTCCTCTTATTTATTAGTTTTTATATGACTTAATTAAATTCCATCAACTTTTGTAAAGTTTTGTTTGCCTAATTAGTTAATAGGTTTCTTACTAACTTACATATATATATATATATATATATATATATATATATATATATATATATATTGTTTTCAAATTATATACATATATTACTTAATAAGACGAATTGAAAATAAGAATGAGCTTTAGTTTTTACTTTAGATTTTGACAAGTGTAAAGTCATTTAGTTGTATATTTCTTTTAATCATAAAGTTAAAACATTTTTGGCTTTCTTGAACATGCTTGGCCGGTCCACTTATTGCCATTTACATAAGAATATTGACTTTTCAACTAAGTGAGAAAATGGCAAACTTTGGTGGGTCCCTTTTTTCCTTTTGTTTGAAAAGTCAAATTTTTCTTCCATAATCTTTTATTCATTTGCTTCTTATCTTATATTGTCTCAAATAAACTTCTAATTAATACCATTTCATTTATAGACATCCAAATATTGTCTCTAATTCATTCGATTCAATAGTCGATCACTGCTTCCACAATCGCTGACTCTATAGCCTTTAATCTCTGTATCGTATTTTCTCCTAACTGTCATCTTTTGATTATTCATTTTTTCTTGCTAACTTAATTACTCTTATTAACTTAAATTACTTATGTCTGTCTAAAATTAATCATTTTGTCACCATTCTGTCTTATTCTATCATATTTACTTAATTCCTCAAATTTACTTATGTTTCATGCTATCTTATGTAATTGTTTTCATATTTTCAATTTCCATTTCTGTCTATTCATTCTTTTCAATACTCTGATTAACTGTCATCAAATTAGCTCCATTTGGGGTATTACACATACTGCTGATAAAGCCATCGAGCTCATCTTCTTGAAAAGTTATATCTCGCCATTATCGATGCCAAAACAAATATATCCCATCGAAATCTATGGATAACGCAGAATTTAGAAATAAAAGATACTCAACAAGACGATAAGGAATCCTATGCTCTATATGTTATCAGAACTCAGACTATCTAGGCTTTCCACAACTCACAGGTTGTAAGACCTTTGCTCTTATATCATCTTTGTAATGCCTCGAACCCGAGGGCATGTGACCAGCACTAAGGAATAGAAAGTTTAAGGCTTTCAGAACCCATAGTCATCTTGACTAACTACTAAATGACAAAATTATCATATGCCAGCTGTAACTATCATAGAACTATGCTATGACACACCTGTTAAGCAAAATCTGACCTCCACATCTTATTATAATCATTATCATAAAAACATTTTTGTTTAACAAAACATCAATCAAGTGAGGAAGCCCAGCTATGCTCTAACTCAAACAACTCAAACATTCAAGAATTAAAGATAACAAAGTCAACACAAAAAACAACAATGTAGAGCTTTAAATTTATGAACGGATAGAAAAATAATTGCTACATATAAAGCCTTCACCGTCGAAGGAATAAATGGCAGGATTGACTGAACAATGATCCAACCTCCGATGCTTACCTGCAAATTGGAAAAATAGATGAACATGGATGAACGTTCAACTCAGTGAACTATATAGAAAAATATAACCTACACTAACATACAATTAAATTATGCAATTCCATATGCACAATCATTACATCATCACATAATAATCAAACATTAAATCCCCTCAAGCACCATTCATTAAATCACAGATTCACATAACACATCAAATCATTCATGGATGGGAATTAGTTCATAGGAACCACCCTAAACATTAATTTGAGGAGTCAAGCCCACAATACCTGGCTCTTTGATTCCAAATGTTGTCTCTTAGATCCAATCCATAGGGTTTCTCCATCACAGCTGAAGCTAAGCAGTGTCATTCCGACTAGCAAGCAGTGTTGAACGATGGGTAAATCCCGCCATCACGTTAGTCATAACTCATCATATCATACTCATCATATCATAATCAGAATCTTACTTAAGTGATTTTATGTCATCCTAAACCCATCCATCAACCACAAATAATACACATCAATCACAATTATAAACCATCATCACATTATTGCATCTCAATCATCACCACAACCATGGCACTGACAAACATCACAATCACATTTATTATGCTTTATGTGATATAATGCACTTATGCAATGCAACATAAAATAAATGAGGGGAAAGAGGGTGTTATATTAAACTATATAACTCACTGATTTGATGACTAAATTGACTAACTCTCCTTGGAGCGCCTAAAACTTGGCGACTAGGAAACACCAACTGAATAACATATAAGAATTATTAAAATATAGACAATATGAATTAAACTATAAAGACACAAAATGATTTTTAAAAATTTGCCCAAATTTCAGTAGAACTTTTCCAAAATGTAGGACATAATCCTTGAAAAAAATAACAACACTTCTAAATAAATAGCCCGTAAGCCCTCATTCGATACCATCAATTCAATTAACCCCTCTTGGCTCTCCATCTCAATAGTAAATACTTATAATAATTTTTGCACACTTCAATTATCTGATCCAATTAAATAATTAATTATTTATAAAACTCTAATAAATATTCTAAACCAATCCCAATAATTATTCTTTAATCACTAAGACTCTAAAATAATTTTTGAAATAATTCAAATAATTTATCCACTAATTATTATGTAATTTAATTTTCAATATTAATTTCTGATAAATCAAATAATCCTTAATTAACAATACTTAAGAATTAATATTTTACTAATTAATTACCTTAAAATATTTTTAACTTCCACCATAATTATAATATCATCCAGAAAATTTATTTATTAGACTCATAATCTATTTCGATTTAAATCAATTTATTCGTCTAATTTAACTACCGTCTCAATTAATTCACTCCACAATAATTTAACTTTCGGTATCTAAATTTCTTAAATATCATTCATATAATTTTCATAATTACTCCAAATTAATTATATCAATTTATCTTAATTTATAGACAAATTTAAATACAATCCTAAATTATTCACCGCCTAAATATTGCAATATCAGTATCAATATTTAATATTTTTCATAAATTTTTCTCCAAAAATACTCTAAATAATTTAAAATCTACTTACTCTTAGTTGCTTGAAAAAATACATGTGTGTCCCTATTTTGGTCTCGGCTTCGGTCACTAATGGGGCAAACTAGGTATTATTAGAAGTCTATGATGAGAGGAGTTCAACAAAGCTAGAATCACCAAAAATGGCTATCGAAACTGTCACGTCACACTTTTGGGCCACGACGGTCCTACGGGTAGACCTAAGGTCACCGAAAACCCGTAGAACCCACGAACAATCTAGTTATCAATCATTCAATCAATCTTAACTCATTTATTAATGTTTAAATTCCATTTATTACTTATAAATTTTACAGAAATTTTGCCAGAGTTTCCTTTGTAATTTGACTGCTATTCCAGGCCCAAAATCGAGTCTCTAAAAAATTACACAACCTGCACTAAAATTATTTTGACAATCCCAATAATTTGCCATCATTATACTCTCAACTTCACAGTATCACAGACATATATAGCACTTCTAAATCTCTTTTAAAACATGTGAATTTCATTTTAGCTTTTTCTGTATCACTGTCAATATCACTTCACTATCATTATCATTAAGCATTACACATTATAGTCATTCATTACTAAACTTTAATAGCAAATCATATTACATTTTAACGTCACTTAAATGTCAATTACTTCACTGTTCATATATCACTATAGTACTTAATCATCTAATTATACACAGTACCATGGAGATTTAAGAATTGACACTCACGACCTTTAGAGAATAAAATTCTACCTCGATGTACTTAACATTCCAAGTCAGAAAAGAAATTGACTTGGAATCAGCTTCCTCTATCTCATCCCTGTAAAAATTATAAACCACTATTTGGTGAGTATAAAATACTCAGTGAGCATGTATACATGATTAAACAGGTGATATAAACATATGATAACAAAAGTTGTCAATGGAAGTCAAGTGTAATATTTGCCATTTTTGTAGTGTTTTTATTAATTTTGTATGTTTGGAGAATTAATTAAATTTCAAATATGAATGTTGAGAATTTCAGAAATTTTGATCTTTGTAGTTTCAGGATTTTATGAGATTAATTTCATAATCTTAAAGACATAAGTTGGTAAAGTATAAAACATGAAAGTTGTGAGTTTATGTCTTAACTAAAATTCTGTATAATGGTTTGGCAAAATTCTGTGTAAGAGATGAGTTATGTCTATTTGAGCGAGATTGGTCTGGATGAATGTTTCTGTATGAAGTCAGTGTCTGTTTGAATTTACTGGGAATGACTGAGTCAAAATTAGCTAAAGGTGTGAACATGAAAAATGTTCCTTTGTGTGTTGTGATGATGGTTGTAAAATTTCAAAATTTTTGGATAAGTATATCTCAGTGGAGAGTGATTTTTCTCAGGACTGTTCGGAGAGATTCTAAGGCAGTAAGTCTGGGTGACCTTTGGAGAGTCACCATGGTCTGTGTGTTAGTCTTTCTGATTTAAAATTTTGATATATTGTGCCCCTGCCTGTTTATTTTAAGTGATAGAAAGAATCAGTAAGTTTGGACACTTGTAGCTCACTTGCGAGCTGGCTAAGTGTGAGATTTCCAGAAAAAGTTTTAACTTAGCAACATTGTGATATGGCGAGCCAGCAAGATGCGAAGTGGCATTTTGCGAGCTGGCAATGCGAAGTGGCGAAGTGAGATTGCCGAGGTGGCAATTGGCGAAGAGGCATATGCGAGGTGGCATGTGCGAAGAGGTTTGGCGAAGAGGGTTTGGCGAAGAAGTTTGACGAGGAGGATTTGACGAAGAGGTTTGGTGAAGAGGATTTGGCAAAGAGGAAAGGCGAAGAGGAAAGGCAAGGTGGCATTATGCGAAGAGGGAATATGCGAAGTGGCAGTTCATGAAGCAGAGTTTAGCGAAGAGGCGAAGAAGCAAAGAAGCATTGCCGATATGGCATATGCGAGGAAGAGTTGCGAGAAGAGTCCGGCGAGGCAACATATGCGAGGTGACATATGCGAGCTGGATTAGTGAAGTGGCATTGCCGGATTAAGTTGGCGAGCTGGCTTATGCGAGGTAACTTTGCCGAGGCTGATTGGTGAGCTGGCAAGCGTGTTTCTGGGATAGTGGCCTATTTAAACACAGCAACCCCAGTAGCGTTTCACGATTTTTTCTTTCTTCTTTCTTTGTTAATATTCAGTCTTTTTCTCATATTAGTTATTTTACTTTCAAAGGCATTAATACTCAAATTAATGCATTAGATTTCTAGATTATTTTGTATTAAGGCAGAAATCATCAGATTTGAGTAAGAAATCACAGAAATTTCAGTTTGAAGGAAATAAGGTAAATTTTCTTCCTAAGTTATTTTCTTTAGATTTATTTAAGTCTATGGGTTGGAATAATTAATATTGGGTATATAGAATTTATTGCAAGTAATCTGAAGTCATTAATGGTAATTAATGTGGGAGAAATCAAAATGTTGAGACTGTCGTGAATAGTAACATGAACAGTAACTCCGAAATTAAATGCAGATTTTCTTAAAGAGATAAATAAAATTTATTGTTGGGAATTAAGAATAGAGACTTTAAGATAATTAATTATTAGGAAATCATGATGAATATTATTAATTTGGAGAAAATCCTAATTTTGTATATTTGGGAAAATTTCTTAGGAGGAAGAAATCAAATTAATTGAAGAGTTAGAGTTGGAATTTGGTAGAGGAAATTTCAAGAGAAATTGTATTAAGGTAAGTATGAACATTTATTTGTCTCTTGTCTCTTTGAAATAATAAGACTAAGTATCTTTGAATTGTTCATTCACATATACTTGTATATATATATTTATGTATATAACATAAATGACTTGATCAATTTTCTTGGATCAAGCTCAGATGATTTTTATTTGTTAAACCCGATTTGAATGATGTTATATGATGATGGTCTTGCGACCAATATGCTTCCTATGAGATTGAAACCCCATGACCCATGGATAGAACGCTCTTCTCAATGAGAGTAAATTCATTGGTCCATTGTGCACTTTGGGAGTCCAGCTGATAGGGTTTTTATCAGTGTTCCACCTAGAGGGGGCCATAAGCTCTAGGCGCATGCCTGGCCAAGCATGTGTGCACGTTAAGGTAGCAAGGCTACTGATACGTATGTTATGACATGGGATCAGTTCTATCATATGAGATTTGATAATGCCATTCTTTGTGGGCATTTTATATTCTCAATATGAACCATGATTTGATTTATGATATGATTTGATATAGCCAAATTATTACAAGTACCTATGTTTCTTCAAGTAAATCTTATGATTCTTTCATATCTATATGTATAAATATTTGTTCATGACCATGATTCGAAATTCAGATTCTTAATTTATAATGTTCATATCTTACTGAGTTGAAAGCTCACTCCTCTTCTGTGGATTTCAGGTGATAGCATAGCTCATGAAGGAGCTAATAGAGAAGATCCAGCTTCTTGATCCATTCTCCCAAGAAGCTTCATTATAATAACTTTTGAGATATTTTGTATATTCATTTAATGGTATTATGATACAATATGTAATGGGAGTATACTCTTAAGCTCCGTAGTTAGTCATTTGAGGATTTTAGTATATTCTGATATATGAATTATTACCTTTTTGGGTACTCTTGTTCCTTAGTTATGTAAGATGCATCTTTTGATCATTAAGGAATAAGAGAAAGCTATGAAATGATAATAGAAAAGATATGATTCATGCTGAATTGAATGTATAGATATGATCATGGTATGATAACATAATATGTTGTAATTGATATAATTGTGTAAGAGATTCATGATATGTGAGTTCTACGGGTTTATGGTGGCCTTAAGCCTTCCCTTGCCCTAAGACCGTCGCACCACTGTAGTTGGGGTGTGACAGAGGTGGTATCAGAGCACTAGGTTTACAATCCTTAACATAGAAGATAGATAGAGATGCATGAGCACTAGAGTAAGTATTGATTAAGAAAACTACGGAGCATAGGATAATGTCTCGTCCAATTGTGTCTTCATTTGATGTATATATCTGCATGAAGTGTGCGTAGTGAGTCTGATATGTTTGTTCTTCTTATCAATATTGAGATGCCTCCACGTCGCGGCAGAGGACGAGGTCGAGGCCATCCTAGACGAGAATTTCCTTTTGAAGAAGGTTCAGTAGGAGGGAATAGAGGAGATGTGGTTTCTCCTGTGCCACCAGTAAATATGGCTCATATGGCACATCAGTTGGATCAGCTGCAGAGAAATTATGAGGTATTAGCTGAGTTTATTACTCAGCAGAGGCAGAGGCAGCGGCAGGCTCCTCCAGTTTAGGTAGTCCCAGATATTCCAGTTTCTCCACCCTCGCCCGCAGTGGCACCTTAGGTTGAGGAGGTTTCATTTGAGAAATTTATGAAACTCAAGCCTTCAGAGTACCGAGGTGAGGTAGATCCCACAGATTTTCTGGAAGAGATAGAAGAGAAAATCCAGATTTTGAGGATTCCTGATAGAAGAGCCATTGAATTTGCGGTTTATTTGATGAAGGCTGAAGCGAAAGATTGGTTCAAGAGAAGCATTTATGGTATACTTCGAGATAATGAAGAGTTGTCATGGGAGAGGTTCAGAGAATTGGTCCTTGATGAGTTTCTTCCAGAGAGTGTAAGGGATGCTAAATCTATGAAGTTTGAAAGGTTGGTTCAGACTCTGAGTATGCAAAGAAATTCATCTAGCTAAGTAAGTTTGCTCTAGCCCTTATGCCTTTAGAAGCGGCACAGATTTAGTGGTTCCGTAGGGGATTGGTGGCTCATTTGTTTAAAGTTTTGGCTGCTCTTGAATTTGATTCTTATTCCAAGTTAGTGGATAAAGTAAGAGTAATTGAGAACAGGGAAATGGAAGCTAGATCAGAGAGGGAAGAGAAGAATAAAACTAAAGTTGAAAGCTCTTCTAGGCAAGACAGTGGGGTAAAGAGTATGAATATTTTGCCTCAATCAGTTGCTCGAGGGGGATTTAGAGGACCATCAGAGAGATCTCAGTAAAGACCAAATCCCTTTAGATTTGTTCCTCAAGTGAGCCATAGTGCGGCCAGTTCAGTACCACCTAGGACTAATCCTTTTTGTCCTACATGTGGTAAGCTTCATAGAGGACCTTGCTTCTTTGGGTCAGGTGCATGCTATGTGTGTGGACAGCATGGTCATCTCCTTAAGGATTGTCCACAGCCTTTTTTTGGAGTTATACATCAGGCTTCTCAGGCTACAGTTCAGATGAGCAGAGAGAGGAGCATTGGTTAGCAGCCAGGAGGGGGTAGAGGTAGTTTGGGCAGAACTGTTGAAGCTGACAGAGGATCAGGTCAGCATGAGTCTCACGCTTCGGGATCAGCTCCTATGGGTAGAGGTAGAGGGAGAGTTTTTGCCTTGGCACAGCATGAAGCTCAAGCATCCAATACTGTGGTTACAGGTATTCTTCCGATTCAAGCCTTGAATGCTAGAGTTTTGTTTGATTCGGGAGCTACACATTCATTTGTATCATCCTGCTTTGCTAAGAAGTTGCATATGCCTTGTGTTTTGGTTGATAATGTGTTGGTTGTTTCTACTCCTTTGGAAGAGAAGATTGAGGTTCAGAACTCCTATCCATCCTGTATGGTTAGCATAGGTGGCAAGAGCTTGGATGCAGATTTAATTGAGTTGCCAGTATTGGAGTTCGATGTAATTTTGGGCATGGATTGGTTATCCAAGTACTATGCCATTATAGATTGTAATGGAAAGAAGCTTATTTTTAAGCCACCTTCGGGTGAGGAATTTAAATTCGAAGGGGAGCGAAGTGAAGCACCGTATAATGTGATATCTGCCATTGGGGCAAGGAGACTGTTAAGGAAGGGTTGCCAAGGATATTTGGCATATGTCCGGGACACTACTAAGGAAGTGAAGAGTATGGAGTAGATTCCTATAGTCAATGAGTTCTCGGATGTATTTTCTGAAGAATTGCCTGTTTTGCCACCAGATAGAGAGATAGAATTCGGTACAGAGTTGCTACCTGACATAAGTCTGATTTCTATTCCTCCCTACCATATGGCACCAGTGGAGTTGAAAGAGTTGAAGACTCAGTTGCAGGATCTGCTTGACAAGGGGTTCATTAGACCTAGTAGTTCACCATGGGGAGCACCTGTACTATTTGTGAAGAAGAAGGATGGTTCTATGAGGTTATGCATAGACTACAGGCAGCTTAACAAGGTAACTATCAAGAACAAGTATCCTTTGCCAAGGATTGATGATTTATTTGATCAGCTGCAAGGTGCAAGTCATTTCTCTAAGATAGACTTGAGGTTGAGATACCATCAGTTGAGAATTCGGAATGAGGATGTATCGAAGACGGCATTTTGAACCAGATATGGACACTATGAGTTTTTAGTGTTGCCATTTGGATTGACTAATGCACCAGCTACATTTATGGACTTGATGAATAGGGTGTTCAGGCCATTATTGGACAAGTTTGTCATTGTGTTTATTAATGACATTCTTGTTTATTCTAAGAGTAAAGAAGAGCATGAAGAGCACCTTAGAGTTGTGTTGCAGATTTTGAGGGAGCATCAATTGTTTGCCAAGCTTTCGAAGTGTGAATTCTGGCTTG
>CANXYC012914220.1:0-42565 GCA_948193065.1 Aleurites moluccanus
GACTTGGGATGCAATTTATCCTTGTTAGAAATTTATTTACCAAACACACAAATTATTCCAGATTTTTGGATAAGTTATTTCTAAAACTAAAATCCGCTTACCTAGTAATTAAATTCAACTAAAACTTAAGTTAACTGACTACAATGGGTTAAAAAGGAATTAAAATAAGTATAAATTATTTAATATTGTCCCTAATGAAATAGATAAAATATCAACCTAACAGTAACCATCAAAATATCATATCATACATCATCATATAACTCAAAATATCATCATCAATATATACATATGTTCATTTCCTAGCTAACCCATATATACGCCATGGAGGAGCTAGATAATGAACACCAAAAGTAATAATACAAAATATCAAAAAATATATATCTGATGACTGTAGCAGAAATCCACTGGATGATAGATGTCGGGATTCTGCAGACTACTCCTCTCCTGAAATGGTTAAACAATGAAAAGGTGAGTATAGATGATACTCAGTGAATCTACATGCATCCACAATAAAATAGTAGGCAGTAATAACGCAATAGTATGAATATGATAGATAACAGTAAGCAGAATCAATATCGGGTTACAGTAAAACCAAGGAATACAATATAAGCTCGGTATCATATGAAAAGACAGATAAAGGGATGGACTGTATGAAAAGAAATCATACAATCTCTAGTAATCCGTATGGACCATATAGGTCTCCAGTAATATATCAGTATCAGTAAACATAAGGCTGATCAGACCTTATGGCCATGACTATAATCCCTCATAGCTAGGGCATCAGTAATACAATGTGCACATCGTAGACAGTATTTTTCCACTATCCTGTCGGATCGGTAGCTCTGTCAAGCCATATAAAGGTCAATATAACAAGGGATACCATTATGCAACAATGGCATCCATCAAACAATCAGTCCAATTTCAGTCAATTCAATTATCAATAAGAACAATGACAATGCTATAGATAACATACAATCAATGATAAATGGTTTGACAATTAAGAAAGACATGGAACAAAAGTTAGTTTGGTGACGGAAAACGGTAGGTCAATTGGCATACCAATGTCGCTGATGACAATGGCATTCAAATGGTAGGCCTATGGAATACAAAACAATAGGCCAAAGGCAAATGAACTAGGCATTTCATCAAACACATGGTGGGCATACAATGGCAAGCCAATAGGTTAGGTTTATTTACAAACTTGACTTGTCCAATTCAATCAACACAAAGCCACATTGTCAACAAAGATATAGGCATTAAAGAAACACAATTAAATAACATCAAAATGGATCAAATGGCTATAGAAAATCAAGCAAAAACCAAGCAAAATTCAAAGGGATGAATAGTGATAATAGGCTCGGCCAAATGGGGGCTTTCACATATGGTTTCCAATCAACATTTCAATGATATAGGCATGTTAAATGATGCAATGTAGACTCACCTAATACTTCAAATCCCTTTGAGCAAGCCAATTCTTACCAAAATTACCAAATGGCCTAAATAAGGCAGCCTTGTCAAATCTTCAATTTTACATTAAATCAACCATCAATTAGTTACCTATTCACCTCCAATTAACTAATTCTAACATCAATTAACAAAATCAAACACT
Source organism: Aleurites moluccanus (assembly GCA_948193065.1). NCBI lineage: Eukaryota > Viridiplantae > Streptophyta > Magnoliopsida > Malpighiales > Euphorbiaceae > Aleurites > Aleurites moluccanus. The sequence goes on from CANXYC012914220.1 coordinate 1,610, forward strand.
AAATCATTAACTCATTTCTTACAACTTCAATTTAAGCAACCTAATTAGGTATTTCAACAAATTTACATCAATTGATGCGATTAACCACCAAACCCATCAAATTCAACCTAAATAACATCTATTTAAACCATTAAATCAAACAAATAAGTTGATTACCTAAAAGTGGTGGTGTGGCCGAATCCTCCCTTTAAGCAAATCCTTGAATTCCTTTGCTCCTATCTACAAATTGATGATGGAAATGAACAAAGTTAAGTAAAGTTAGATGAATACTTAACTTTTCCATCAATTAATCTTAAGAAATTTGCATAAAATGAAGAAGAGACTGAAGAAGAAGAATGGAAAGAGTGGTTCGGCTCATATGGAGAAGAAGAAGAACAATGAACAAACTTTTCTAAGTAAGAAATAAATAAAAAAATCTTTATGGCAAATTACAACTAACTCCCCAAACTTCCATCCATTATACTTTGGTCCAAAATCTTCTGTAATTTATTCTGTCAATTCTGTCTGGAATTAGATTTCAAAGTGGAAAATCAATAGACTTATTTTAATTTATATTTATTTATAAAATTAGTTCTGGAGTCATTCTGTAATCCCGACCGACCAATTTTTACTATTTACCTTTAACTTCTATTTATTTACGATTATGCCATTAGTTATTTTTTCAGCGTTCCTAAATGATTTTCACTTCTTTCTTTTTACCAAAATTACACATAAATTATAGTGATCTTTTACCCCCAGGTCAACTTCAGAAATTCTTTTATTGACTGGACAGCTCATTTCTCGGCAGTGTTCTGCCGCTTTTTGGAAAAGTAACAAGTTTGCTTTCTAACTGTGTCTCTAAAATTATTTCCCATCATTTCAAGACTAATGAACTACAAACTGAGAATTAATTCATGTATACGAGGTATAACTGTCTAGGGTATTACACAAACCAAATTGAAGTACGTTGTAGTGCTGATCTTTTTCAACCAAAGTGGAACTCCGATCTAGGTGAATCTTAAAAAGTCATTCCTCTCAAACCAAGGTATCGTGTTCATACCTCAAAATTAAAAGAACTACAAAATCAATCTTTTCTTAAAATCAAACCAATCCTCTTTGCAAGAAGGGAGAACTGCGTGGGTTTTGATTCCCATTCAACGGGATACGCAGACAAACTGTTTCTTAACTTCAAATCTGAAAACATAAAAAACTCTCCCTTTTCCTAAATTAATCTATTTTAATATTGTTTTGGGGAATGTGTTGTTAACCCAGAATTCCCATTAAGGGCTAGAGTTAACATCCCTTGTTATGAGCTTTTGATGTAATAAACTTCTTTTATTTACTTTCTTTATTTTAAAAGTTATGTTATATGTTCTTTTATATATCATTCATGCATTATATAATTGACATTCATCTTATTAATTTCATCTTTATATCTGCTTATGAAACTTATTTTCATAAATTAATTGTTAAATGATAAGCCAAAATAATAGTTATTATAAACCAAAAACCTAATCCCCAAACTCAGTCCTAGTTCAAAGGTTTAGTGATTTTGTCTGTGGATTTTATATTGGAGTTAAATCAGATTTTTCTTTCTTTTTCCTTAAAAATGAAGGTGGCGACTATCGATTTTCGAAAACTAAAGAAACAATTTGGACGAAGCTACCTTTAGTTCGTGAAAATTTGCCCCTTTGATTTGAGCATCTCGGTGCTCTAGCATGGCCTCACAGCAGTTTCACAACTTCTTTATAAAAATAGGACCCATTATCTGTTATGATCTCGAAGGGCAACCCATACTGACAAATGATATTGGTATGAATGAAATATGTTACTTTCTTCGCATTGAGGACCTTATAGGAGGTTGCTTCTACCCACTTTGAGAAGTAGTCAATGGCAACCAGAATGTACTCATTCCCATTTAATAACTTTGGGGTGATGCATTCGATGACATCGATGCCTCAAGTGGAAAAAGGCTTTGGAGTTGTAATTGGATTTAGCGGGATTGGAGGTCACTTCTGAAGCTTTACAAATATCTGACACTTGTGGCATTTCTGTATGAACTGAGTACAATCTTCATTCATGGTTAGCCAAAAATACCCTAAATTCATGATCTTATAGGCCAAAGCAAAGTCATTCATGTGCAAGCCTTCTTCACCCCCATAGACCCATTCCATGATCTAATGGACCTTATCTTTTGTTACGCATCATAGGTGGATGTTGTTCCAGGTCCGTTTATACAACACATTGCCATTCGGGATGAAACCACTGGCCAACTATCTTAAGGTTCTCCGGTCTGGCTTGGAGGCCCCTTCTGGATACTTATCATTTCTGATTAGATTAAAGATATTCCAGAACCATGGTTTATCATCTGTTATATGTATTTGCATGCAAGTTATGTCCTACCCCGGTTGTCTCCGGACTTTAATAACTACTAGTCGGACTATCTCAGTTCCCATCATATATATCATAGAGACCAAGGTTGCCAGGGCATCAACAAATTGATTATTTGCTCAAGGCAAGTAATGGAAGGAGAGTTCATGGAAATTCTCTGTTAGGTCACAAACGCACTCAAAGTAAAGAACTAGACACACTTCTCTAATTTTCCATTTACTAAGGGCTTGAGACACGTTTAGATTGGAAGAATCCCTGTAAACCTCGAGGTAGTCAATTCTCATATTGATAACACATTCCATCCCGTAGATGCATGCTTCATACTCGACTTCATTATTAGTTACCTCAAAGGCCAGTTTGACAGCCATGGGGAAATGATCTCCTCGAGGTGTGACTATCACAATACCAGCACCATATCCTTTGTGGTTGGATGCCCCATCAAAATACATTTTCCATACTTTGGGTTTTATTTCCATCACATCTTCATTAGGGAATTCTGGTTCAAAGGACCCATCTCCTTTGACAAGTGTTGCAGCTAGTTGGTCAGTTATGACACTTCCTTTAATTGCTTTTCTCGGGATATACTTCAGATCAAATACCGTGAGAATAGCTAACCATCACGCCATTTTACTATTAAGAATTATCCTCTCCATAAGGAATTTTAAAGGGATCTTGTCAGCTATGATGTGGGTGGTGTAGGAACCTAGGTAGTGTTGTAACTTATGGTACACACATACCAAAGCAAGGTATAGTCGCTCAATTTGATTGTACTTGAGTTTATAAGTAAGAATATGCTTACTTGGGTAATAGATGTCATTCTCTTTGTGTGAATCTGATGCATTCTGAGCGAGCATCGTACCCATGGCTTCTTGAGTGATTGGAAAGTACGATAGTAAAGGCTTTCCCAGTATGGGCGGTTGCAATATAGGCAGATTCAACAGATATTCCTTGATTTTCTCAAAGGCTTTATGGCAGTCTTCGTTCCATTCTCTGAAAGATCCTTTCTTTAATAACTTGAACACAGGCCCACAAGTGTCAGTTAATTGGGCAATGAATCGGCTGATGTACTGTAACCGTCCTAAAAAACCCTGACATCTTTTTTTGTTTTAGGAGGTGGCATTTCTAGAATGGCTTTTGATTTGGTTGGATTCACTTCTATGCCTTTCTTGCTGACCATATGTCCCAAAAACACCCTAGAGGATGCCCCAAATAAGCACTTAGCTGGATGCAATTTCAGGTCGTACTGTCTGAGTCTATGGAAGAATCGTCTCAAAGCATCCAAGTTCCCCTACGCCATCTTGGATTTAATGACCATATCATCCACATATACTTCAACGTCCTTGTGGATCATATCATGAAAAATAGTAGTGATCATTCTCTGATAAGTTACTCCGGTGTTCTCGAGCCCAAATAGCATGGCCTTGTAGCAGTATGTGCCCTATTCAGTGACGAAGGCTGTCTTTTCCTTGTCTTATGGGTTGACTTGAATATGATTGTATCCTATGTACAAGTCAGTGTCATGCAGTTAACTAATAAGTCAATGTGGGTTAGAGGGGAGTCATCCTTACGACAAACTTTGTTCAGATCTCTGTAGTCCATGCAAACTCTTACTTTTTCATCCTTCTTGGGGATTAGTACTATGTTGGCCAACCATGATGGATAAGTGATGGACTCAATGAACTCATTGTCCAGCAGTTTCATTACTTCTTCTTTGACCTTCAAAGACCATTCTGCTTTAAGTCTTCTCAGTTTCTGCTTAACCAGCTTGATGCGGTCATAGGTCAGAATTCTGTATACCGCTATGCTTGAATCAATCCATATCATGTCCTTTGGCTCCCATGCGAAGCAGTCTATGAACTCCTTGATGGCAATGTATAAAGTCATTTTATCAAAGTATGATGATGCAATGCATATGATTTTCATTTTATCATCAGTGCCAAAATTAATTGATTATTTGCTTTCTTCTTCTTTTTATTTCATTTTTCTCACTCTCTTTTGATATTTCATTCATATTGGACTCATTAGCAAGTGGAAAGGTAGATACAGGAAAGTAGGAAAGATCAAACTTTTTCATTTCTGATGAAAGTTTCATTGTCTTCAGTTACATTGAAATTAAAAGACAAACTAAGAAGATCAATTACAAACTCAAAAGAGGAAAAGACTCATTTGACTAACTCTAACTCAAGATCTGTTTCTGATTCAGATTTTGACTAGACTGAACAGTTGGGCTGGACAGGTGACTTGATATTAGGACTGGACAACTTCTCATAGTGCCAATCATTTAGTAGGGCTAATGCTAGTTTAATGAGCTCAGTAGGGTATATTTCTACTCCATCCTCTATCAGAGAAATATGCTAAAAAAGGGTAGCTTCCATATTCTCTTCCCAATCCAGATCTAGCATATAGATGGGCTCGCAATCCTTCGAGTTTAGCCTGACATCAAAGGAAAGTTTAAAACCAGGGGTCAGTTTCTTGATTATGGAACAACATGATGGTTAAGAGAGTCCAATGTAGGGAAAGTTTTCTCCTTGCTTCACAAAATACCCATTTAGTGTGGGGAAATAGGGCTGCATCTTCCAATCATAGGTTTTGCCTTCCTTACGGGCCTAAGTCCTAGCATTGGCCCTTTGTTCCACCTCTTACAAATCTGCTTCAGAAGGCTGATATCCAAGTCCAAAAGGTGAATTTGCAATTGGGCAGTCATTGAAGGAAATGATACCTTGTTGGCCTCTTCCAAGTTCTAGGCCAGGAAAATAATTCATTTTGCGGAGTATGTTAGCCACAACAATGTTCCCCAAGGGGTCAAAGTCGAATGAAACTAGTTCCTTACCCTTTTCTACTTGAATAAACTAGATTGTGTCAAATGAGAATCCTGAAAGTTGCATCCTAGTCAGCTCAGGTTGGATCTCTAGGATTGGCATAGCAGGCGGGACCTCACTCTTCCCTTGCATGTCACCTTTGACTGTGACAATAACAGTCCCATGGAGGAATTTCAGCTTATGATGGAGAGATGAGGGGATAGACCTAGTCTGATGGATCTAAGGCCTACTTATAAGCAAATTTGTCACATCTCCACTTCAGGAGATATAACAGTCTTAGGGATTGGGAATGTGTAAGGTGACCTAAACTCGTAGAATCCCAATTAACAATTTTTCAGATTTTTGGCATAGTTTCCTCTGTTTTTCCAATAATTACCCAGGACCAACGTCCTTTTCTTCATTAAATTTTATCAACACAACCTGTAGAAGAAATACATTTCCAATATTTCCAACCTTATGCCTTCAACACTTCATTAATTTCCAAATCAACATTCATCATAGATACTCAATAAGATATACCATTATATAGATTCATATACTTATATCGTTATTAATCATTATGTATGTAACATTTAATATTTACATATATCAAAATATTAGTTAACCAATTTACAAATCATAGAGCATCTACAAATCAAAATACCACTAATTGGAGACAACATAGACATGTAAGGTTCTCAGCTAAAGAAAATGAAGCTGGAATCACACCTATCTACCGATCCCCTGAAAAATAATAAACCATTAAAAAGAAAGAGATATAATCTCAGTGAGTAGTATACATGTCATATTACTTGCTAAATAAAAAAAAGTTCACAAAAGAAGTAAAGGGTTCAACGATGTAAAATATATAATAAATATCAATAAAGAATGACAATCAATATAGCCATTGTAAATGCATAACAGTTTGGGTATGCATATGGTATATAATTTACAATCTCGGTTAAAGTTACCATGCAATATTTAAGGTAAGGAAATTAATATATAAAGGAGTTAATAAGAGGGTCACTTTAATGACAGATTTATAATCTCTGTATAAAAGTAGAGATTGCAGCTTGTAGCATGCTTATCACTTATACAACTAATTAGATTGTATGACTAAGAATACCCCTCTTAGCTGGGGTCCACTATAAAGTCTCACTATGCATAATGCTTGATGAAATTATTATCCTACTCCATTAGGTGAGTAGGCCTGTCATTTATAATATCACATTTGGTTTCAATTCAAGTTTCATATTTGCAATGGATAGAATGTTCATTATCAATAAAGCAATCAAAGTAAGAACAAGAATATTAAGGTTATTCAAAGCGGGCACTCGACCCAATTTTGGCTTTTCAATTTCAATGGCTATAATTTTGGATATTATCATTTCTAAAGAGCTTAAGGTACCAATGTATGTCCATACCAAAATTCAAAACAATAACAAAGAAATTGATATGTTTACATTACGCCAAATGAAGGGTAAATCAACTAATTAGGCATTTCAATTAATTAGGTTATTATTTAGTTTCCATTAACTAATGATATAGTTTAAGAATCATAATTGACCAAGCAATATGGCAACATGAAAATCAGGATTTAGTAATGCAATGAACATTGGCAAGTTTTAATTGGTTTCCATTTCAAGTAAAATAACATATATACATACTCACCTTTACAAATTCTAGCTCCAAAAACTTAACCTTCCACTCTAACACAAGCAAAAGGAATGATTCAATGACTTTTCTTCTTTATCTTTGTCTTTTGAAGCTACAAGATTAATTAGATAATTTTAATACTCAATTTACTTTAATTTCATATAATGTAAATCAAATTGTAACTATCTCTTTCAATTTTCTATAATTTAGTTTCTGGCAACCTAGTTTCTTTTGTTAATATCTCTAACTATATTCATTCAATTGCTTCAATTCTTTTTGATAATTAAACTAGACAGATGAGGGTTTAACATACTAAAATTCAAATTTTTTTAGGCACCACAAGAATTATGGCGAATTTTCTAATTCTCCCTGCATCCTGAAATCTATTCTGCAAATCCTATCCGAGCAACCTCTACTGTTTTATTCACATCTCAACATGTAGATATCCAAATGATATTATGTTTTCACTGAAATTTAGCCAAGATATGAGGAAACATCTTTTGTGTTTGAATTTTCTTTGATTTTGATTTTAAAGTACTCAAAAATGTAAAATACAGTAAGGTTTCTTTGACCAAACTCTAACCCGAGCCAATGACACTCATTATCCTATATCTCCTCTCACAGTATGAATTTGGGAAAACTTCCTAAAAGATATATATTCTACACATACATATCTACAACTTTCATGCTTCGAAAATTTTCAAAATCTAATTCTAAAGTCCTAAAAACTAGCCTTTAGCATTCTGTCAAGATACTGAAATTTCAGGAGTTTAAAGATTTGGTTTAAAATCTATCAACTTTCATTAATTTAGTCTCTAATCTACTAATTAAGCTTACTAAATTGAATTATGGAGTTAGTATAAAGATTTTTTTGAAGCTTTTGAAATATTGCTTTAGATTTCAATAAAAATCCAATAATTTGATGAAAAGAAGAAACTTGATGGATAAAAAGTTTGAAATTTAAGGTGAGGAGTTGTTAATTTGGTTAAGAAGAATTGAATAAAATTTTGAGGAATTTGGTTAGAAATTTTCGGCCATGGGAGTTAAAGTGGAGAAGAAGATAATTATTTTATTCACAATATATTTATTTATAAAATTTTATGACTAATTAAAATTTTAGAAAATGAAAAATTAAGAAAATGAAGATGGAATGAATGAAAACCACTTTTGATCTAAGTGAATTTGTGAGAAAATAAAAATATTTATTTTGGTGGTTATGGAATCATATGGCCAGCCACCTCTCTTTCATTTTTGTGATTTTTTTTTATTATTTATTGGTTAAATTACCTTTTTGATTTACGCTTCTAAAAAATTATAAAATTGTCATTTTTTTTTCTTATTATTCTTCTATTCACTACTTAAGCATTTAGATTTTATCAATTTTACTCATTTCTATTTTTAACTCACTCATTATTTATCTAACTTTAGGTGTGTGAAGAAAAATGGGTAAAAGACTATTATAGAATTTACTAAAAATCGTACACCGAAAAGTGCCAAATCTTAGTTTTTATAATTTTTTTTTTAAGTCTTTTAATTAATTTAATTAATTAATACTTTTTTAAACTTTTTTTAATCTATTAATTATTTTTTTCACAATATTAAATCTTTTAATTTAGATATTTCATAATCATTTTTAATTAATGCATTTACTAAATTTTAAAAAAATTTAACTACCGATACTCATTTAGTAAAACTACCCTTAATTGTTTTAGAATTTAATTAGAATTATTACAAAATTAAACCAGACGGATACATCAATAACTTGAAATGAAATAAGAGTGGTGACTGGTACGATGGTCACATCCAAAGTGACTAATCCAAGGACCTCTCACTTAGTATTGCCATAAGTCTTTACTATCTAATCGGAGTGAATGGAATCTGAAAATTTTAGACCCAAACAATTAGCAACCTTTAAAGAGAAAACATTCATAGCAGACTCGTTATCAAAATTAAAAATTAAAAGAAAATAATATTTAATATCTAATTTTTTTTTTAAATAAGAGATATTATTTTAAAATAAAATTCATAATTTATCTCTCTCACTCTCTTTACATATAAACTCATAATTATAAAATTTCCTATAAAAAATCAAGTTTAAAAAATTCATATTAAATATTCAGAAATTTAAAAGTTAATTATTATTTAATCTATGAGATTTGTCGAAATTAATGAAGGGTATTTTAGTTATTTTATAAATATTTAAAGATAAAAATAAATAAAATGACTAATTCACATAACGTAAATAAAAATATATATTAAATAGTGAATTTACTAAAATATAAGAATTATTTTATTAATTTCGATTAATTTCTTAAATTAAATAATAATTTTTAAATATTTTGATACAGAGATGGAATAATTAATAAATAAATAATTATTCAGATTTCGAAAATCAGATAACACAGGTCGAACGCACGTGGAATTACAGTATAAATAAATATGTGGAGGGTAAAGAACACAGCATCGCTGCATACACTTTCTCTCGGTGGCATCTAGGGTTTTATTGACTAGTAAAACTACCAAGCACATGGCGGGGGCAGGGATTCACCCATACCACCAACAGTGGCCGCCGGCAGCTGCGCCTCCACCAGCACCGGCTGCGGCGGCTGCGGGTCCTCCGCCTGCTGTTCATCATCCTCCTCCTGTTATGGTTGATAATAGCAACCGGGGTCCTACTTATGATGAGGTAAATCTCTGTATGTGTTTGTGAAATAGAGATGTAGATAGATCTTCTGGTAAAAGTCTTAAATAAAATTAATTGGTGGTTTTAGGTTCGAACAATATTCATAACGGGGCTTCCTGAAGATGTAAAGGAAAGAGAATTGCAAAATTTATTGAGATGGCTACCAGGTTATGAGGCTTCTCAAGTTAACTATAAAGGAGAAAAGCCAATGGGTTTTGCTCTCTTTTCCACTGCCCAGCTTGCAGTTGCTGCCAAAGACGCTCTTCAGGACATGGTTTTCGATGCTGAGTCTAAGTCTCTATTGCATACTGAGATGGCAAAGAAGAATCTCTTTGTCAAAAGAGGTCAGGCGCTTCTCCTTGTTTAATACTTATTTTCCTAAACCAAATCATGGGTTTTTTACTGTCGATTTTTTGATTTATGAGTAGCTAAGTAGCTTGATGATGTGTGGAGATATCCAGTGATGGACAAGTGAGTAAATGAGAGAAAATGGAGATTAATCACTCTTTACAGCATGATTGTTCTAAATCCAATATTTCCCGCATATAATATCACTTGATGTCTTGATTTGTATTCCTGTTAAAAATAGGTGTCATTTTTTTTGTTCTTGCTATTAAATTTACTGGCTACATTGACATTTATGAGAATTTATGAATTTTTTATGCTTAGAAAGTTGTTTGCTCCTTTTTTAGCTGTAGGATCTAGGTGTTAATATAATTAATTATTATTTTAGTATTTGGTTATTTTTGGGGATGCAAAAGGGTTTTGAAGCAAAGGCGCAATTGTGAATGTCCAAATGATGGCCCATAATTGCAAATTGTGGAAAATTGCAGAATAAGCTCAGAATTATTAACTTTAAAAAAAAAAAAATCTTATTAATCAAGTATTCCTAAATTTTGTTATTCATATCAAAACCGTTTGGGGGCTGAATTTAAGGTTTCAAAATCAAGGTAGCCAAAAGCAAAAGGCACACACAAGGCGATTTAAACTTTTATAGCCTAAGGTGCAAGGGGCAAAAAAAGAATGCGCAAATTTTTAAAATAATCTGTTAGTATAATTAAACATTAATACAGTATATATATATATATATATATATATATATTTAGGATAAAAAAAGGGCACACCCAAGGTGATTTAAACTTTTATAGCCTAAGGTGCAAGGGGCAAAAAAAGGAGGACCAAAATTTTAAAATAATCCGTTAGTATAATTAAACATTAATACAGTAGATATCTAAGCATATTATATATATTTTTAGGCTAAAAAAAATTTTTACTAACCATTTTTATTCTTTCATCTGGGAACAAAGACCAAAAATAGCAAGGAAAATAGGGGGAAAAGAATTACATGAATTATGTAAATATAAAAATATTCTAGAGATGGACGTGGAGGAGGGAGATATAAATATAAGAAGAGAAGAAAAGCTAAGTATTATAAGAGAAGAAAACTGTATTGATAGAATATGTTTTGAAGAAAGTGTAAAAGCTTATTGATAGAATATTTTTTGAAGAAAGTGTAAAAGCTTATTGATAGAATATGTTTTGAAGAAAGTGTAAAAGCTATGTATTTAGAAAAATAGGGACAACTGATGATGCAGGAAATTCTATTTGAGTAGACATCTAATAGGTCTAGTTCCCCTAAAACATGTATGCTAGAAAGTAGTGTATTAAGCAAATTAAATAACCTGGTCTAGTTTTTGAGTCATTAACTTAAAAAAGAAGTCTAAAAGTGCTAAGGAATCCGAAAGCATGTAACCTAGAAAGTCTAAAGATTAATTAATGTTTTAAGCAAACTAAATAACTTTAGGAATTTGTTATAGACAGGCGCTATTCGCCCCACCTTGCTGGTTTAAAAGTGACAACTCATATTCTTGCCTCTCCTTAGCGCCTAGGAACGTGCTACACTGATCAAAACAATATGATAGATAATTTGTCCTTAAGTTCTAATTTTATGATTTAGAAGTTGTAATTTGGTTGGATGGATTGGATAAAAGTTTCTAGGAATATATCTTGTAGGGTTTGAGGATTGTTTGTAATGTAAGGAGATGAAGTAAGCATGGCCATCGGAGAATGAGTGAATAAGAAGCTATTATTTTGATTTTTTTTTTTTTTATTTTTTTTTTTTATTTTGAAGCTATTATTTTGATTTTGGTTTGAAGATCTAGTCTTAATAAGTCTTCTAGCAATTTTTGCCCCACTTAACCTCTCTATGTTATGCGCTAGCTTCTTACACTTAAGTTCCAAAACTCCTTTGCATCTAATGCCTTTAATAACTATGCATGAATAACTCCTTAACTTCTTGACCATTAATTTCCAAGGCTTGGTTCAACCTGGGAATTCTCACTCTTCTCACTGCTGTTACAGTTCCGATAGTATTTTTGTTATGATATCAAAATTGATGCAACTAATAAATTCTAACTTCAGATACAGAGAAAATTGAAAGTAGAGATCAAGGAGTTGAAAAGATCAATCTATAGTTTGATTTTCTGGTTACATGACCAGGTAAAAAACCCAGGAAAATGGCTGGAGAAAACATATGACGGCTGCTTGCCTAAACCAGCTATTATTGCCATTTTATATACTACATATAAAAAACGAAAATTGCTGTTACACTGTTCATCAGTGTAATTTTTGTGATGTACAAAATGCACTTAAAAAGTCCCATTATTATGTGATTGGTCTTCATTGCCTTCTACTTCTTGAAAGGATGTATTGTGTAATAAAGTTGTTGGCCCTATGTTGTTGCTCTCAACTACTCTGCTGCCATTTTTAATCTGTTGCCTACTTATTCATTTTGTTGGGCCAAAAGTTATATGTCTAGTTTGTCTACTAGTTGGGCCTTAACGTATTTTCCCCTTCTTTCCCCTTTTTTTGGCAAGTAATGTCTTAATGTAATAAAAATTAGTAAGATTCCTTTACTATTTGTGCCAAGTGCCAACTAATCTGTAACTGCATTATACACACACACACACACACACACACACACACACACACACACACACACACTCTCGGAAAAGGAGCAATATAAAAATTACAAAAGCAGTTGCAATTCCAAGAGAGAGTGTGTGTGTGTGTGTGTGTGTGTGTGTGTGTGTGTATATATAGACACACACACATACACACACACTTGGAATTGCAAAAGGAGCAATATAAAAATTACAAAAGCAGTTGCAATTCCAAGAGAGAGTGTGTGTGTGTGTGTGTGTGTGTGTGTGTGTGTGTATATATAGACACACACACATACACACACACTTGGAATTGCAACTGCTTTTGTAGTTTTTATATTGCTCCTTTTCCAAGTATAATTATGAAATAATTTGTTTTAACTTTGCTTCATAAGGATTGTCCTTTTATTTTTATCTGTTGATGAAAAACTGCCACTTTAATAGTTTTATCACTAAAAAATAGTATCTAAACTGATAGATAAGTTGAAGAAAAATGCAAAATATGATAGTCAAAAAGACATTTACCCATTATATATAGATTTTCCCTCTCATAATTTAAAAAAAAAATATTTTCTATAAATTGAAATATCTTTTTTTTTTTTAAAAAATGATATATGATATCTCTATCATAACAAGAAAATTATTATTTCCATAACTATATAATATGTTGACCCATATGATTGTTCAATGATGATATATGCTTTTTTATTGGATGTGTGCATTTATGTGGTTATAATTTTTTTTCTTTTTTGCACTTGGTTATAACGTTAGCTGAACCAATAAAATTCAATTATCTCCATAAGAAACATTCAATTTTGTTACTGAAAAGTACTAATTACGATAGTCAACTATATGATTTATAATTTGTTACATTTAATGTATGTATATGTCTATTAGTGACAAAAAAAAACCTTTTTGAAAATTGCAATTATATTTGAACTTCTCAACATATACTATTTTATCCTAATTTTGAAATTAGATCCATCATTTTTTTAGAAGAGATTAATGGAGGATTATGGTAGGATTTAGTTCAGTGATGACTGACTGAAAAAGATGATATATATATATATTGGGCTAATTTTCATTTCAACATAATTACATGGGTAGAAATGCAACTAGAATATCTAAATCAGGGTAGAATAGTCTATTTTGAAAGGTTTGGGTATAATTATAATTTTCAAAAGATATTGAGTTCTTTTTATGGTAAAAGATAAAATCTAATAGTAAAAGGTATATATTGAAAAATGGGTTGAGAAAACCAGTAAAAATTGCTTTTTGTGGTTTTCACACGTTGTTGAACCTTGCCTTTTCTCTCTTAAGGCATTAAATAACAAAATTAACTACATTTTAATAATATAAATTTCTTTGACAATTGGACAATAAAAGCGACATTGGCACTGATAAACTGGCTCTAAGCAAATGAAATTAAAGTAATTATTGCAGCAACCAAACACGATTGATTACAGACAATCCACTTCCAAAAATGATCAATTTTCCAAATGCCTACTTTACTGAATGAGCAACAATATTATGTATCCTTTTGGGATAGAAACTATTGAAAAGTCTGAGAATGAAATTCATTATGTTTTATCAAATACTCGTCATCTGGATTGCTGATGGGTGCAGAATTGGTATGTATATTCATTGCTTTCAAAGGAGGATAGTTTCCCTTGGTGTCTGTCTTGGCATTTTATGTTAACCTATGCATTTATTGAGTGCGAAGGATCTTTATTCATACCCATTATTAGTGTCAATAGGCTGTACATTATTATGTAAGCATTTTAATTGTTTGTCAATATTTTGCAGTCAAGTACATGAATGGCCTTTGATGATCTTTTAATTTTGGTCAGTGTAGTCAAAGGCGCAAAAGGCGTACGCCTAGGCGCTAAGGTGAGGCTAGGATTAAGGTTTGCGCTTCTAGAACATCCAGGCGAGGCGCGTTTAACTAGGCGCGCGCTTTTTGCACTTAAGCCTTTTGCACTTAAGCAAGGATTTTGGAGCACACAAGAGGCGCACAAGGCTTGCCTATTTAAATTTTAGGGTTTTATTTTTTTATTTTTACCTAAAAGTCCAATTTTTTCCTTTTATTTTTACTTAGTAAATAAGGGTTGTTGAGTTTTTTTTAGTCATTTTTTCCTACAGGGAGTCTAATAGATGTTTTAGTATTTATTTTAGGGTTTTATTAGTGCATATCTTATAGATTTTTTATCTCTTAGTCAAATAAGTTACAAAGAAGTCTAATCAAATACAAATTCTTCAGCAACATCCCTCTCTTCTGCGTTTCTTCTACTGTATCTTTTGCTCTTTTTTTTTTGTATTTCTTTTTCCTAATTTTCTTTTTTTAATGAATTTTCCTTTTTTAGTCTCTCCATCTTTTCTTTCTCTATCTTCAGTTTTTTTTTATATTATTTATTTTTTTCTTAATTTTATAGTACACAGTAATTTGAACAAAGATTCTAGTGATTGATTTTAGGGATATTTTCTGTTGAGTTCTAGAGCTGTTTTTTTACCATGTTTTGGGGTGTTTTCTGCCAGTTGTGTTGAGTTTAGGATATACAGAGTTTGAGGACTATTTTATGCCGAGTTTTAGAACTATTTTGTGGCTAATTTTTATGATTGTTTCATGATAGTTTTTAATTTTTTTTTCAAACTTGTCAATTGGTTGCTTTATATTTTTTGTTTTGGACTTAGATGTGTTAAAATCTCTTCATTGTCCTAAAGATATATAATATACTTATATAGTTGTTATGTTATTGTTTTAACAATCTATTAGGTATTATTGGATTTTTTTTAGAAACCGGCGCCTTGTTTCGCTTGGGCGAGCGCCTTGTGCCTCGGGCGATAAGAGGACCAACCGCCTTGAGTGCGCCTTGTGCTTTTGGCTACCTTGATTTTGGTATGTTGTTGTTATGCATTTCTAATATTTGTTAATTTACAGGAATAGTAGCCGATTCTAATGCTTATGATCAAAGTAAACGATTGAGAACTGGTGGTGACTATTCTCACACTGTTTATTCATCTCCATCTCCATTTCACCCTCCTCCTGCCCCTGTTTGGGGACCACATGGGTATTAGTTCTTTATCCTTTTTGTAAATTTTTTTTTTGAAGATTGTGCTAGAATATACTGATTTCTAAGGAATAAGGTTAGTTAGATATGCATTTCTTGAAATGAAATTTTCCCTTGCCTACTTGCTCTAGGTATATGGCCCCCGCTCCACCTTCATATGATCCATATGGAGGTTACCCTGTTCCTCAAGTACCGATGCCCACTCCTGCGCCGATACCAGCCCCTAGCAGTTATGTACCTGTTCAGGTAATGCTTACATGTATCTCTATTATTTCATCAAGTTATTTATACCAAGATTACTATTGTTATTTCGTGTTTATTAATATTTTTTTCTTGCTTTGATTCATAATTTTGATCTTGAGCGTAATGCTAACCATTGTTTATTGCATTTGCTTGCATTTTAATATGACTGGAAGTATTCTTTGATGTAATCAACAACTCTTCATTTTCCCTTTTACTTCTTCTGTCAAGGCATACATTTTATTTCATTTATGTTAAAAAATTTATTGCTATGAGTGCCTTGCTCAGCTAAACCATAACGTGTTTATTTCACCATTAGTTTGAGATTCATCAACCTTTTAACTATATTTGATCATCATACTAGTGAATTTTATCGGACATGCAAACCAATCAAAACAATAAAAAACCTAAGTAACTGTTATTTTCTTTTCTTTCTCCCTCTTGATGGTGATGTTGGGTTGCTTGATACTGGTAATGCTACTGGCATATTTGACAGTTTGAATGATTGGAACAATATAAACTCTCAATTTTAGCTGCAATCAGTATATTGCATGTGTTTCTCTGATAGTAATATGTCTGGTTGCTTTGCGTTTGGCACTTTGATAAATCATAGTTTATTTTATGCTTTTATATAATCATGATTCTTTATCTGTATAAACTATTTTATTTGGATTTATTAATCTTAAATAACATTTTAGGGCAATGATTTTTAGTATTAATGTAATATTGTTATAAAGCAAATATAACAAATAATTGGATGGCATTAGTTTTTATATTTTACCATGAATTTGTAATATATTGAAGGCAGTAGAATAACCCTATTGCAATAGCAGTTCTATAACTAACTTTGCTAGTTTTCTGCACAAATTTGACAGCTGGGCTAATATTTAAGTTGCAAAAAGCATATCAAATCGCCAATGTATATCCGCATGTTAATTAATTAGTCTTTAAAATTTATTACAAAATACGTGGGGTTAATCATAAAAAAATTCCTGAAAATTTTCCTGATTTGCAGTTATGATCTATACTTCTGAAAAATTGACTATGTGGCTTATACTCAAGTTTGAGATGCAATTGTTGTCAGGTTATGAAAATATTTAGCCTAGGCTTCAGTCATTTGTTGTTTTCATTTATTTCTCTGCAGTGGCAGAGCCAGGACCCTAGAGTCAGGGGATACCTTTCTATATTATATTTTTTAATATAAAAAAATTAAAAAAAATAAGTATATTAAAAGAATTAAATTGATAGGATGATAAATAAACAAATAATTTAATTTTTGATCTAATTTTAGTATAAGTATATGAATTTCAAAACAAATGATAAATAAAAAACAAATAATCTAATTCTTGAACCATTCTTAGATCCTCTCCTATTGAATACTCAAGAAAAAATTATTATCAAAATAGCAATATAAAAAATTTGATATACTATAAAGAAGAAAATATATATGAAATTTAGCTTTAATAATGAAATTTTAAACAATTTATAAAACCATTATTTACCTATTATTAATTGGAGATGATTAAGACTAGAGAAAGACTTGAATTTTTAATAAAAAATTAAGTACTTGAGTTTTTAATAAAAAATTAAGTTCAATTAAGATTTAAGAACGAATTTAGTTGTAATTGAAAAAGAAATAAACAATAATAAAAGGAGTAAAAAGAAATTTTAAAATAGAAGATGAAACATAAGTTGAGAGGGGCAAGAACAAAGACAAGAAAAAAAATGGTAATTGATGTGTAAGTCGATTGGGTTTTATTTGATTTTTTTAATGATCACATTGCTGTCAATGGTTGTAGGCTATCTATTTATATTTGTTTGTGGGCTTGAATAGTGGGCTTTTCTTTAGATTTAAGTGTTTTTATTTAGTGGGTTCCCATTTATATTTGTTGGTGAATTTAATTAAGTGTTATAATGTTAATTTTTTATGGGTTTTAAGGGAGCACTCAACTAAATTTAGAAGGGTCACAAATTAACATAACACACCCACTCACTAGCAATGAATAGCCAAAAGTACAAAGATCATATAAACAGTGGCTTTATCTGATCTTTGTACTTTTGGCTATTCATTGCTAGTGAGTTGATGAAATTGTTCACTATGTAGTTTTTGCTAATCATTCTTTTTGTTTCCTTTGATACTAATGCAGAATACAAAAGATAATCCTCCTTGCAATACCCTATTCATTGGTAATCTTGGGGAGAATATCAATGAGGATGAACTAAGGGGTTTGTTTAGCATGTAAGAACCTGACCAATTTTCTGAGCTAGTTTATTTTATAACTTCTTGCTGGTTAAGAGCATTGTCCTATTTTGGTCATGTAGACAACCTGGCTTTAAGCAAATGAAAATTTTGAGACAAGAAAGGCATACTGTCTGTTTTATTGAATTTGAAGTAAGTTATCTATTATTCATTAGTGCAGTTGTCCTGGTTTTGATTTTTCAATGTTGTGCTAGTGAATGATATGTTGGTGGAACTTGTTCTATTTTTAGTTTCTTTTTTCTTGTGAATTTTGCAGGATGTGAACAGTGCAACCAATGTGCACCTGAGTCTGCAAGGTGCTGTTATCCCAAGCTCTGGTTCTGTTGGCATGCGAATTCAATATCCTTTTACATAGATTTTTTTGTACTTGATACTGCACCTATTCTGTTTTCTTTTATTCGACTCTCACCCAATCTATGTTGAAAAACTTTGTTCCTTGTTTCATAGTTCAGGTTTCTAGTTGGTGTTGTTATCTATTGCATCTAACCTCGCTGCTTCTTTTTTTTTTTTTTTTAATTTAGGGATCATTAGGCACGAGTTATGTGAATTTGTTGCCTGCTGTATTTTATGTTTTATGTGCTGATACCATTTTGATTACCTTGAGATAGTATATGTACTTATTCAAAAAATGTCTCTAACCTCTACTTTGATATGGTATATAGCAAGTAACTATTTTTTGGGTAAATTAGTGAAGACCTTTGAGATTATGAAATATACATTTTTTGTCCTTATATCAAAGCTGGGCAATTTTTTCCTTGAAGTTTTATAATAATGCAACATTTGGTCCTTTGGTATAATGTCACGATTTTTTCTTCACTACAATCCTTGATTTCTAAAGTTTTACACTTTAATCCCTGCAATTTTCAAATTTGACCACACCCTGTTCTTTTGAAATTCTATATATTGAATATTTGAGACCCTCAAAATCTTGCATCAATGATAGCAATGTGGGAGTAAAATGCTCAACTTTGAAACAACATATAAAATTTTATTTTAGGGCAAATCTCAGGGATTTTTAGTTATTTACCTCTTTTTTACTTTTTTCCTTTTGGAAAAGAAACAAGCGCTTTAGCTTCACATGTTCTCTAGCTTTTTGTTGTGCTTATAACTTTTTATGATTTGATGATGTTTTCCTTGACTGGTAATTTACATATTCAAAAAACCCATTTGGGAAGAGGAAAGATGCAGGTCATTCAGTTGCTTCTCCCAGGGCCAGTGGAGCTCCACCAACTATTGCCTACCAGTAGCTGGAAGGGGATGTACTCTGATCTTTATGCTTCGAGAAATACATGATAGGATGCATCTTGCAAGATGTTGCATGCATCCATTTCATTATCAACATCAGCATTAACATCCTTCTCATGTGCATGAATGCACATAGTGCCATCATGAACGCACCATCTGGTCATCTTATGCTAATTTCTTCAGGACATGCATTTTTCAGCAAGCATATGTTAATTTGTGGATAAGCTAATAGGGGCTCAGATTTGTTTCTCATTTGTAGAAATGGTGCATGGCAGTTTTATTTTTTTCTTTTGTTAATTTATGTTTTTTCTTCTGCCTCTTGTTGTCCATATTCTACATCAGAATTAGGAATATTTATTCTAATAGACATCTTTCTACTTATGAAATTCCCCATGATAGGCTCGATTACATTACATTACTTAACATGACATCATAAGGCAGTTGAGATTTATATATCATGACAACTAAGAAGGCAATTCATACCATGAATCATTTATTCTTTAGCAATTACCTTTGCTAGTGCCATCAACCATTTATTTAGTCTTCCATGAAATGAATAATCAATCTTCCCGCCATCATTTGAGCAAATATTGCCACAATGATTTAGTGGTTAGGCAACTGAATACTGGAAGTATAATAATCTGAAGAATATCGGGAAATATATCCCCTTGTGATTTATATGCAGGCTTTTCGGTACAAAAATGAGAAGCTTCAATCCATGAGGATGCCAAATGCTGCAGCTGCTTTTAATCTCTGGTTGGTCAAACATTGTTTTTTGGGTGTTAGATTTGGATTTCAACTGAAGCAAATGCCATTTGAATAGGAAACTTGAGATTGCGAAGGTGAGAGGTTGGGTGGGGGGTGGGGGCAGGTAACCATTGCTTGTAGGAGTGAATGATATTTTTACAAGGGGAACTTTAGTTTCAATGTTGGTTGTTTCAACTGTAGTCTTTGAGCACTAAAATGGATCTCTCTGCCACTGTCCTCTTCAGCTTCTATGCTGCTAACTGCTGACCCAAAACAGCATCTGTGTTTGTTTAAATTGTGGTCCTAATTGCTGCTTTTTATAGTCGATCAAGTAATTAATGTTGAGCAGTGACACTGTCATGGTATGCCTATTTGTAACTGCATTTGTATACAAGGGCTGAATTAAATTAATTCCATAACTGATCAAACTTACCTGACTACACCTGGTCGGTCCTTTGATCCCAAAGGATAATGTTTGGTCCGTTGTTATAAATGAATTTTATAGATGACATGTTAAAAAAAAAAAAATAATAATTTGTATAAAAATTGAAATATACTTTTATTAATTTAATAGAATTGATATTTATGAAGATCGATAGAGTTTATAAATTAATATTAGGAATAAGTAAAAAATACTACAAAATTCAGATAAAATAAGTTGGAGAAGCTCGTCTTCACCCAAATTTCCGACAATGGCTAAAGCAGAGGCTGGGGCGGTGGATTTCGAGCCGGAGGACGACGATCAGTAGATTTAGAAACAATTATTTTGATTAGCTCCTTGCTATGCTGAAAAAAAAAAAAAAACCCATTATTCTAATTCTGTTTTCATCTTATTATTATTAAAATTTCTTCTTATTGTTTCAGACCTATTGTTGTTTGTTGTGTATCACAATCTCAGGTCTCAGCTGTTAATGGCCTAGGTCATGGTGACTTTTTTTGTTGTGGAGTTATGTTTGTTGTTGCGTAGTGGATTAGAGCATTGGCTAATGAAGAAGCAGAGGAGAGTGAGATTAATGTTAATGGGAGATTGAGTTTTCGACCTCATTGAACTAAAGGTGTTAGATGAATTGCCTGAAAGAGATATAGCTATAGATTCAATTTGATGAATAGCGAGATATAGCTATAAGTTCAGTTTCAGAAATGGTTGAAAGGCATTATTGAAGTTTTGTTTTGTTAGAACAATGGAATGGTAAAAAGATGATAATTTGAAGTCTGCGTGTTCCTTAGCTTCTTCATCATCGTTGGAACCATTTTCAGTTGATTGAGGATTCTGAAAATTTGAGCAATCTGTATTATTTTTGCAATAAAAATATGAATATGAATATGAATGGTGTACTGCGTCTGGTTCCTGGCGCCATTGAAATAATGAAATATAAAATATTCTTTTTTTTTTTTAACTTTTTAAATAAATATAAAGTGCATATGATAAGAGAGTATTTAAATGTTTAATTATAAAATTTAATTGTTATTTAAAAATACGCGCATAAGCAATTAGAAAATTATTGAAGAGTATTTAATTAATCGATTAAATACTTTTAATTGCTGATTATCAATATATATGTTGCTAATTGAAAAAATTTATATTTAGTTGGTTAATTAAAAATTTTAATTGTGATAAAATTTTTTTTTAATCGATAAATCTTATGAGCAGTTATGAGTTGTTTGTAATAATTCGCGATTTAATAATTATATTTTTATATTAATAATATATTTAATAATTATTCTATCAATCACTTTATAATGCTTCAATAAATATCAATTATAAATTCGTTTTTTAAATTAATAAAATTTAGTAATAAGTAAAGCGATAATCAGTTAAAATTTTTATGAACTAAAAAATATTTTTATTTTAAATAAACAATCCCAATCCAAACACCTAAATTTCTTCTTTGTTAGTTTTCGTTCTACGATTATGTGGTGTTAAAGTAGAAGACCAGTGCAGTCCTCGCCAGAGGTTCGATTCTTCACCATAGCCTTCCCAGTCCTTCATTCTTCACGAAGACGTCG
Source organism: Aleurites moluccanus (assembly GCA_948193065.1). NCBI lineage: Eukaryota > Viridiplantae > Streptophyta > Magnoliopsida > Malpighiales > Euphorbiaceae > Aleurites > Aleurites moluccanus. The sequence goes on from CANXYC012914220.1 coordinate 23,626, forward strand.
ATGTTCCTCACATAGTTGCAAGTCGAGTTTGTCTGCCATTTGTCAGTCCAGTTCTCCATAGCTGCTCCTGTTCCTTCATTGTCCATATCATTTTTGCCCGCTCCTTTGATGCCCAGATCATTATTTTTTTTTTATTTATATATATTTATTGATTTTTTAATTTAATTAAAATTAAAATATTTAAAAATATAAATGATATTTTTCTATATGAATTCTTATTATAAGTTTTTTACAATATTTTCAGCTTCAGCCCGTTCAATTCAATTGAGTTCGAATTGAAAAATCGGGATAAAATTGAGATTAATTAAATTAAAATTATATATTATAAAAAATATAAATTTTTTTATATACTTTGATATTTATTATCTATATATTAAAAAATATATATATATATATAATTAAAATTAAACAATAAACTAATTATATAATTAAATATTTATTATTTATAAGAAAATTTTTATTAATAAATTTAATTAAATAACTAAATAGCTAAATTACTTTTAATAAATAAATCAAATTTAATTAATTTTAGACTTTTAATTTAATTTAATCAGAATTATATTTCTATTAGTATTATAATTAATATTATTTATTATAATGACCTAAAATTTTATTAGTATAATAATTAATAAAAAATAATTATGTCAATTAAGTGGCAAAAATAAATATTTTATTATTTTCCTTATTAAAAATTAATAAAATGTTGAATTTATAATTTTCAATCCTATATATCAAATTTTAAATGTAAAAATTTTAAATAATAAATTTCAAATGTGAAATTTTACCAAAGTCAATTTTAGATCTTACAAGTTAGAACTTTTTCGTCAAAAATACTGATAGAGGTTGGTCAGTAAAATTGTGGCATATATATATATTTTTTTAAATAATAAAAATTTTCTCTTGGTTTCTCTCTTTTCTAGATTTGATTTCTCACATTGAATGTTTTATCAAACTTGCTTTCCTTTTATCTTCCAGCTAGTATGCACTCTTAAGATAAATAATAATTATTTTATAAATATTTAATTAAAGTTATAAATATAAAAATATTTTTAAGGATTTATGATATTTTGAAGAAAAATAATTATTTAAAAGTAAAGAAAATATGTTTTTAAAATTTAATTTTAATTTTTAATTATTGTATTAAATTATTATGTATTGTGAAATTTTGTATTTATTTATTTAGATAAAATAAATTAAAATTATTCATTTATAAAAATTGAATTAAGTTTTATGAAGAATATTTTATATTAAATTATAAATTATATATTATTTAATTATATTTATCATTGATATTATTAATTTTTTAAAAATTTTTAAAAATTAAATTTATATTTAAATAATTTATAAATTGATAAAAATTTTAATATATCAAAACGAAATATATTTTATAAAAATTTTATTTATTATTTATTTATAATTTTTAAATTTAAAATAAATTTTTTATAAATTTTTAAAAAAATTAAAAAAAGTCAAATTGGATAAACAATGACTGGTTGGCTTTAAAACTAGCCAATCAAATGCACAAAACAGAGAGAGAAATGGCCAAAACAATAACGAAAGCAAAAAAGAAAAAGAGAATAAGAAGGAGAGAAAGAGAAGAGGAGGTCGTGCCATTAATTTCTGGTGGTCGTCGAGCCACACGCACTGGCCAAGAAGCAAGATCGGCTGTCGGTGAGTCTAAGGAGACCAGTGACGGTCGGAACAGGGCTTGTATGGTGGCAGACGCGCCACCACAGCCTAGTGCTGGCGAGGAGGCTTCCTTGGCCGATTTTGGCCGTTCCAAATATCCTTTTATGGCCATTCTTTTTACTTTTATGGCTAGAGTCAATAGCACCGATCAAACTGGTGCATCAAGGCTCTTATGGTTAACTTATAACTCATAAGGGTTAGAGTTAACAACTCGACTTTAAATAAAATATAAAATTAATTTTATATTTTTGTACTGTTTTTCAATTAATGATTTATTTACTGCTTTAACATCTTATATATTCCATGAAATCGTAATTTTAAGTCATAATCAATTTTAAGTCAAATCAAAATTTCTTAAATAAAAAATCTAGTCACCGAATTCAGATCCGTTCGAAGGTATAGTGGTTTTATCCATTGTGAAAACTTTAAATTGGAGTCATTTTGAGTTATTCCTTATATTTTTCCAATAAAAATAAAATTAAGGTGACAACTTCCCGAAACTCATTTACAAAACAGACTTGAATTCAAAATAGATTTCAAAACATAAGTGAAACAAAACTCTTCAGTGAATTGAGAAATAGAACCTTCGGTTGGTCAAGCCTTCTGGCGACGTGAGACTGAACCCTGAAAAAATATATAGGGGAGATCGTCAGATCTTCGCGATGCCGTCCTCGGGTGAGGCCTTATAAACTTCTCCTTGCGAAGGACACATAAAACTTCCCGAAAGTGCTGAAGATGGAATTTTGTATTAGCACTATAAATAAGAATGTTATCAAAATATATGACCATAAATTTCTCAATGAAGGGCCTTAAAGACTGGTTCATCACTCGCATAAATATGTTAGAGGCATTAAATAAGCCAAATGATATGACTAGCCACTCGTAGAGACCTTCACGTGTTTTAAAGACTGTCTTTGACTCATCTCTAGGCCTTATGCATATCTGGTGATACCTCTGCTTCAAGTCTAGTTTAGAAAAAACAATAGCCCCTACTAATCTGATCAAGTAAATTATCCAAACAAGGAATGAGAAATCGGTATTTGACTGTAAATTTATTAATGGCTCGGCTGTCTACACACATTCATCATTGTAATACCCTAGAAAAGCTTACCATAATTGCATGTTAATATTCTCAGTTTTTGGTTTGGCATCATCGAAATAACTAAAAATAATTTTAGAGACACAGTTAGAACGCAAATAAGATACTTTTCCGGAAAACGTCAGTATCAATAACAATGCCGAGAAAATAACAATCCGGTCGACAGATGAATTTCTGATCCAGACCAGGGGTAAAGAATTATATAAATGTATGTGTAATTATGATAAAAAAAAAGAGGTGAAAAATAGTTAGAAACACTGAAAAAGTGAACAATGGCAAAACTGTAAATAAATGGAACTTTTAAGGTATAGTGAAAATTAGACTGTCTGATTTCAGAATGACTCTGAAACTATTTTTATAATAAAGTATAAATAAAAATAAGCTATTTGAATTTTCATTTTGAAATCCAAATCCCAACAGAATTATCAGAATAAATTACAGAAGGAAAAGTGGTAAAAGTATGATTTATGGAAAGTTTAAAGACCAAAATGGAATCTGCCATTTATGACTTAATATATAAGCAACACTTAGTTAATTTTCTTCATCTTCTTCTTCTTCTTTATTGTGGCCCAACCACCTAGCCCCTTCTTCACCAAATTTTCCTTCAAATTTCTTAAGAAAAATCTATAGAAAACTTGAAAGTAACCTTTGATTTTTCCATTCCCATACAAATTTCATTTGGAAAATCAAAGAATTTCAAGAACCAACATCGTTGGATTTTCGTCCCAACCATCAATTTGAGGTAATGAGTTGATTTTTTGATTTTATGTTTGATTTAGATGTTATAGATGTCAAATAGAATGAGTTTTGTGTTGGATTACATAAATTGATGCATTTGGCATTTTTTTCAATTTTTCAAACCCTAACCTAAGTTGTATGAACTAGCTATTTGATTTTGAGTTAGTTTATGTTAATTAAGTTTAGAATATGTTAATTGGAGGCTAATGGATGAATTATTTGTGGTTGGTTTGTTGTAGAAAATCAAGATTCACCAAGTTGTCAATTTTGCCTTCTTTGAAGCTTTAGGTGGAAAATTAATTTTCCAAACCAATTTGAAGTATGAGGTAAGTCTTTTATGCATCAAATTACCTGTCTAATATGTTAGAATATTGATTGAAATTCTCTATTTTTTTCCCATTGTTGGCCAAACCCTAAACACTATTCATTGCCTTTGATTTTGCTTCATTTTTGCCTTGTTTTCCTAAGTTTATTTGATCCTTTTATTTTTGTTTATTATTTGTGTATCCAATGCTTATTTAATTACTTATATTGTGTGTTGTTGTTGATAATTGAGGCAATGTTGGAGTTGCACCCAAACCTTGTCAAATTATCCATCCAAAGTTGCCCACCAAGTGTTTGTTAAAATGCCTAGTTTAAAATTCATAGGCCTACCATAGTTTTCATCCATAGGACTACCATTTGAATACCATCATCGCCAGCGACATTGGCATGCCAATTGTGCCAACCTTTTGTTCATATATGACCAACCTATGTTCTATCCCATTGTTGTTTGCCAAACCCTTTGTCATTGTATATCTACTTGTTATTGCTATTCTATTGGTTCTATTGCTACTTGAATTGATTGATAATGAATTATTGATACTTGGTGATATCATTGTTGTGTAATGGTATCTATTGACTTGTTCCTTATTTCTATTGTCTCCGACGTGGTTGGACAGAGCTGCCGCTCTGACAGGATAGTAGGTACAGACTGTCGGTAATGTGCACATTGTATAATTATACCCTAGCCATAAAACCTGATCAGTCTTATGTTTATTGATATGAGATTGATATGTGTTTGATATATATTATATGTGTTTCATAGCCCTATATCTATCTTATCCATGTGATATACTCTCAATTGATATGATTATTGACTTTACAGTCACTTTTTGTCACTTGAATCTATAACTTGTTATTTTGAGCATACTGACTTATTTATCTCATCTGCCTATTCTTTATTGATATTCTAGTACTTATTTATAGTCGATGCATATTAGATTCACTGAGTATCTTATATACTCACCATTTCATTGTTTCCCATTTTCAGGTGCAGAGTAGGAAGCAGAAATTCCAACTTTTGACTCTCTCTGTGGAATTATGCAGTGTCTGATTACAGTGTAATTATATTAAACACAGTATTTTTATATGTTCATATCCTAGCTTCTCCATGGTTGTATATGATATAGTTAATTTATGAACATGTATGTATGGTTTATTTTGGAGTTTAATTAATGATATGACATGATATGATGAATGCTATAGCCAATTGCAGTATAATTTTCACAGTTCACAGATTGACATAATGAATAGTAATTAAGTAACTGAATAATAAATTGATGGTAATAGATGATTGCATGTAATAATGGGTTCTACGGATGCCAGTCGCCTTTAGCATCTCCCGCATCCTAGAATCATTGCGTCCAAAAAATGGGATGTGACAGAGGTGGTGTCAGAGCATAGGTTACAGATGAATAGTAATTAGGTTACAGATGAATAGTAATTAGGTTACAGAGGAATAGTAATTAAGTACAGTATGAGTAAAGTTAAGTAAACCATAGAGCATAGGAATTCTTGTATCATCTTTTATTATATTTGTCCAGTATGTATAAGTATTCTGCGTTTCTGTAATATACTGAGTGTATATTCTATTTTTTGACAGTTTACAGAGATGTCCGACGACAGAGACAGAGATACCAGAAAGGCAGAGGTAGCCTCTAACGAGTCTTGAGTCAGGGAGTTTTCAGTTTCAAAGGGACCGTCCATATCTCGATGGAGTACATAGGAGTCAGAGAGGAGTGATGACCCCTGGAGGTTGGAGATGATGAGGGGGATGATGGAGTTGCATTGGAAACTACTAGAGTTAAGGCGAGAACGATAGAATATGCTGCCATCTCCAGCTCCAGCAGCAGCGCCACCCCCTGTTGCACCAGTTGCAGTTCCTATTGCTCCAGCTCCTGTACAACCAGCTGTGGGTCTTGGAAAGCCTATTGTATAAGGAGCCCGATGAGTTATTGATGAGGGTGGAGTTTTTATGTTTAGCTTTTTGAAGCTAAATCTACCAGAGTTCAGGGGTGACAAAGGCGATGAGCAGATATATTTTCTTGAGCAAGTTGAGAAGGTAGTGAGGAGACTACCTTGTTCTGATATCAGGGCAGTGGAGCTAGTGGGTTTATTATTGAAGGGGAAAGCTTGGACTTGGTTTTCTAGACGGATGGAGCCTAGATTGTATGGTGATCATCCTCCTACTTGGGCAAAGTTTAGACAGAGGCGGATTGATGAGTTCCTGACAGAAGGGGTGAAGACCAAAAATCTGATACAGTTTAAGCAACTCGAGTAGGGTAGTAAGTCAGTGGAGGAGTATGCAGAGGATTTTATCGGACTGAGTAGGTATGCTACACAGATTGTTCCTACTGAGGTAGATTTGATTAGCAGGTTCAGAAGGGTTTACATGCTTCACTTCACAATGCCCTACTGGCTATAGAGTTCACATATTTGACTACTATTATTGATAAAGCTAATCAGATGGAAGAAAAATACAAGTCAAAGAGAGCAAAGAGGGATCAGAAGAGGAAGGGAGGACCTGGATCACAGAGTAGGAGGGGGAGAGTAGCTCCCAGCCTAGACAGAGTGAGCCAGTACCTAGGTTTGATCAGAGATCTCAGTCTGGCAGTCAGAGGAGGAGGACACAGAGTAGAGGTCCTCCAGTGCAATCTGCGCTGTTTATTCTCAAGGTTCTTTGAGACCTGTTGCTCAGATGCCCAGTGTGCCTATTTGTGATTTCTGTGGTAAAAGGCACGGAGGGGAGTGTCAATGACAGATAAATGCTTGTCTGAAATGTGGGCAGCATGGTCATTTTATCAGTAGATGTTTTTTGTGAGGTGATCAGCAACCATCTGCTATAGTTTCTCAGTCTACGGATCAGATGAGTCAGAATGTTGTTAGAGAGGCTCCTAATAGGGGCAGAGGCAGAGGACAGGCACCAAACAACAGTCAGGCACCACAGGCAGAGGTCAAGGGCGAGTCTTTGCCGTTAACACTCAGGAGGCACATAGATCTGATAATATGATTACAAGTACTATTTTAATACAGAATGAGATTGTTGATGCATTGTTTGACTCTGGTGCTACACATTCGTTTGTTTCACCCCAATTTGTACCTAAGTTGAATAAAGAGAGACAATTATTGAGTGTGCCTCTAGTGATAGCTACACCTATAGGGGAGAGTATAGAAGTGGATTATTATTACCCTGATTGTGTGATTGGGATTGATAATAATATTTTGCATGCTGATTTGATAGAACTGCCTATGTTAGAGCTTGATGTGATCCTTGGTATGGATTGGCTAATGACACATCGTGCAGTTATTGATTGTTATGAGAAGAGGGTTAAATTTCAACCTGTGGGGAAATCAGAGTTTGAATTTCTGGGTGATAGATGTGAATTTAGAGTCAGTCTTGTTTATGCTATCCAGGCTAGAAGGATGATAGGGAAAGGTTGGTCAGCACACCTGGCTTATGTAATAGATGTAAATAAGACTTATGTAGAGATTGATCAGATACTAGTATTCCAGGAGTTCCCTGATGTCTTCCTTGATGAATTGCCAAGATTACCCCCAGATAGGGAGATAGAGTTTGAGATTGAGGTGTATTCAAGCACCGATCCGATATCCATTTTTTCGTACAGAATGACACCAGTAGAATTGAAAGAATTAGAGGTGCAGTTGCAGGAGTTATTGGATAAAGGATTTATTAGACCGAGCAGTTCTCCGTGGGGTACTCCAGTGTTGTTTGTAAAGAAGAAGAATGGCTCTCTGAGGATGTGTATTGATTATAGGCAGTTGAATAAGGTGACAGTGAAGAATAAATATCCATTGCCTCGGATAGATGATCTGTTTGATTAGTTGCAGGGTGTCAGTCATTTCTCTAAGATTGATTTGAGATCTGGGTATCACTAATTGAGAATCAAGAGTGTGATATACCTAAGACTGCTTTTAGGACCCGATATGGACATTATGAGTTCTTGGTGTTGCCATTCGGGTTGAATAATGCATCGGCTGTATTTATGGATCTGACGAACAGGGTGTTTAAGCCATTCTTGGATAAGTTTGTCATACTATTCATTAATGACATTCTTATCTATTCCAGGAGTGAGAACGAGCATTCAGAGCATCTGAGGATTGTACTGTAGACACTTCGAGAGCATCAGTTATATGCTAAATTATCTAAATGCCAATTCTGGTTAACTGAAGTGTGCTTTTTAGGGCACGTGGTTTGTAAGGATGGTATTATGGTAGATCCTCTGAAGGTTGAAGCAGTTGCAAATTGGCCTCGGCCTACCAGTGTTTCTGAGATCTGTAGTTTCCTTGGTATGGTAGGATACTACAGGAGGTTTGTGAAGGATTTTTCCATAATTTTTGCTCCATTGACTAAGTTGATTCGGAAACTGGAGAGATATCTGTGGATTAAAGGATGTGATAACAGTTTTCAGACTTTGAAGTCTTGCCTCACGAGTGCTCCAGTATTAGCATTGCCATCAGAGGATGAGAAGTTTACAGTGTATTGCGATGCTTCTCGAGTTGGATTGGGGTGTGTTCTGATGTAGAACCGGAGAGTGATTGCTTATGCTTCTCTATAGTTAAAGAAGCATGAGGTGAACTATCCGACATATGACTTAGAGATGGCAGTGGTGGTATTTGCACTGAAGATCTAGAGACATTATTTGTAGGGGTTTAAATGTGAGATATATACTGATCATAAGAGGTTGCAATATATATTTTAAAAGAATGATCTGAATCTCCAGCAGCGCAGATGGGTTGAATTGCTAAAGAATTATGATTGTGAGATCCTCTACCATCCGGGCAAGGCTAATGTAGTAGTTGATGCACTGAGCCGAAAATCTATGGGTAGTCTAGCTCACATCTCGGTTGTCAGGAGACCTTTGATCCGTGAGATGAAGAAATTAGCTAATATGGGTATAGAGTTGGATTTGGGATCCTAGGATCTTAACCAGGCTCTGATAGCCCAATTTTGGGTTAAGCCACTGTTGATTGATGATATTAAGGTGGCACAGGATATGGATCTATACCTACTGAAGCTTAAGGGAGATGTTCAGAATGGTAAAACAATAAAGTTCATAGTAGAGAATGATGTACTGAAGTGTGTGAATCAGATATGTGTACCCGACATTGATGGGCTACGGGATCAGATTATGAGAGAGGCTCACTATTCATCATATAGTGTACATCCAGGGATTACCAAGATATACCATGATTTGAGGGATGTATATTAGTGCCTGGTATAAAGAGGGTTGTAGCTCAGTTTGTCTCTACATGCTTAGCTTGTCAGCAGGTTAAGTTTGAGCATCAAAAGCCGTCTAGTTTTCTTCAGGAGATTAAGTTGCCAGAATAGAAATAGGAGCAGGTTACTATGGATTTTGTAGTCGGTTTACTGAGGACTACACGGGGTTATGACTCCATATGGGTTATTGTAGATCGATTGATGAAGTCTGCTCATTTTCTGAAAGTGAAATCTAGTTACTCTACAGCTCAGTATGCACAGTTGTATGTGGACAAGATTGTGCGACTTCATGTAGTGCCACTGAAGATCATATCGGATAGGGGTACGCAGTTTACTTCCTAATTTTGGCAGAAGTTCTAGGAGGCTATAGGTACCCAGTTATGGTTCAGTATAGCTTTTGATCCCCAGATCGATGGATAGTCAGAGAGGATAATCCAGACTTTGGAGGATATGTTGCGGTTATGTGTTCTGGATTTTAAAGGAAACTGAGATCAGTATCTGTCGCTGATTGAATTCTCCTACAATAACAGTTATCATTCTTCTATCGGAATGGCTTCTTATGAAGCACTATATAAGAGGAAATGCAGATCTCCATTGTGTTGGGTGGAACCAGGGGAAAGACAGTTAGAGGACCCAAAATTGATAAAGGAGACAATGGAAAAGGTGCCTATCATTAAAGATCGGATGAAGACCGCTTTCAGCAGACAGAAGAGTTATGTCGATCCAAAGCGGAAGGATGTTCATTTTGCAGTTGGTGACCATGTTTTTCTTAAGATCTCACCAATGAGAGGTGTTATGAGATTTGGGAAGAAAGGGAAGCTGTTACCAAGATTTGTAGGTAGGTCCATTTGAGATACTCGAGAAGATTGGCAATGTGGCTTATAGATTGGCTCTTCCACCAAATTTGAGCCATGTTCATCCGGTGTTCCATATCTCTATGCTGAGAAAGTATGTATCATATCTATCGCATGTATTGGAGGTACATGATATTGGGGTTAACAAAGACTTATCATTTGAGGAGTTACCAGTGGAAATAGTGGATCAACAAGTCAGATAACTGAGAAACAAAGAAATTCCAATGGTAAAAGTGCTTTGGAGGAACCAGCCGATGGAGGAGTGCACATAGGAGAGCGAGCATGACATGAAGAACAAGTATCCATTCTTGTTCCAACATTGAGGTATGTATTTATTTTAAATTCGAGGATGAATTTATTTGAAAGGGGTAGAATGTAATACCATAGAAAAGCCTACCATAATTGCATGTTAATGTTCTCAATTTTTAGTTTGGGATTATCAAAATGACTAAAAATAATTTTATAGACACAGTTAGAACGTAAATGAGATACTTTTCCGGAAAACGTCGGTATCATTAACACTGCCAAGAAAATAGTAGTTTGGTCGACAGATAAATTTCTGATTCAGACTAAGGGGTAAAGAATCATATAAATGCATGTATAATTATGGTAAAAAAAGAGAGGTGAAAAATGTTTAGGAACACTGAAAATATAAACAATGGCAATACCGTAAATAAATAGAACTTTAGGGATATAGTGAAAATTAGATTGTCTGAGTTTCAGAATGGCTCTGAAACTATTTTTATAATAAAGTATAAATAAAAATAAGCTATTTGAATCCCCACTTTGAAATTCAAATCCTAATAGAATTGTCAGAATAAATTACAGAAGAAAATGTGACAAAAGTATGATTTATAGAAAGTTTAAGGACCTAAATGGAATCTGCCATTTATGACTTAGTATATAAGCAACAATTAGTTAATTTTATTCATCTTCTTCTTCTTCTTCATTATGGTCGAACCATCTAGCCCCTTCTTCATCAAATTTTCCTTCAAATTTCTTAAGAAAAATCTATAGAAAACTTGAAAGCAACCTTTGATTCTTCCATTCCCATACAAATTTCACTTGGAAAATCAAAGAATTTCAAGAACCAACATCATTGGATTTTCGACCCAACTATCAATTTGAGGTAACGAGTTGATTTGTTTAATTTTATGTTTGATTTAAATATTATAGATATCAAATAGAATGGGTTTTGTGTTGGATTGTATCAATTGATGTATTTGGCATTTTTTCCCATTTTTCAAACCCTAAGTTGTATGAACTAGCTATTTGATTTTGAGTTAGTTTATGTTAATTAAGCTTAGAATATGTTAATTGGAGGCTAATAGATGAATTAGTTGTGGTTAGTTTATTGTAGAAAATCAAGATTTACCAAGTTGTCAATTTTGCCTTATTTGAAGATTTATCAAATCTATTTTGGAGAAGAAGCAAGCTCCCTGTAACTGATCAAATAGGTCATCAATCCTAGGTAAGGGATATTTATTTTTCACTGTCACCTTATTTAATTGCCTATAATCAATACACATCCTCAGTGTCCCTTCCTTTTTCTTTACAAACAAGACTGGTGCTCCCCAAGGTGAACTACTAGGCCGGATGAAACTTTTATCACACAATTCCTGCAATTGCTTTTTCAACTCTTTTAGCTCTGGTGGTGCCATCCGATATGGTGGAATGGATATAGGATCAGTATCTAGATATACCTCAATCTCAAACTCAATCTCCCTCTCTGGTGGCAGTCCTGGAAGATCATATGGGAATACATCTATAAATTCCTTTACCACTGGAATCTGCTCTAACTCTTTAGATACCCCTGTAGTATCAACCACTGTTGCCAAATAGGCAATACATCCCTTTCTTATCAATCTCTCTGCCTATACTGTAGACACTAACCCATATATGTGACTGTTAGCCTCCCTCTGAAAAATGAACTTTTCCTGCACATCAGGTCGAAATTTTATCCTTTTCATTGCACAATCAATCGAAGCTTTATGAACGGTCCACCAATCCATACCAAGGATAACATCAAACTCCAATACAAGTAACTCAATCAATTCAGTAGGCAATGATCTATCACAAATTCTCATATCACTAATGTCATACTTATATCCTACAATAACTTTATCTCCCATTGGTGTGGCTATTTTTAAGGGCACATGTAAAGGTTTTCTACCCAACCCCAATTTCAAAGCAAACACAGGTGACACAAAAGAATGGGTTGCACCCGAATCAAACAACACATAAGTCACTTTATCATGTATAAAAATCATACCTACAACTGTATCATGGGATTTCTGGGCCTTCTGCTGGGTCACTGCAAAGACGCACCCCTGACCTCTTCCAACTACTGACTGTCCCATTATTGGACTTTGTCTTGCTGGTCTGCCTCTACCTATACTCCCCCTACCCATGTGCACTGATGGCTGGGACGATCCTGTCTCTGAAGGCTATAAAGCTCTAGGTATAGGGAAATCTCTGTAAAAATGCCCAAACTATCCACATTTAAGGCATGCCTTCGATCTTATACGACATGCCCCAAAATGTCTCTTCCCATAAAAAGTACATGTGGGTACTACTGGTGTCGTCTATACTGGTCTGACCGGGCCTCGAAAATAGCTAGAAATAGGAGGCCTCATACTAACACCTCTACCCAAATCCTGTCTCTGACTGGGAGGTGGCAATGACTGTACTGGCCTGAGAGGAGGTCTGGGAGTAAAAGTCTGGGATGTCTCCTCCCCTGGTCTCCGGTACTCTCTTCCTCTTCCCTTCTTCTTTTGTTCCCTATCAGACCTTTCTTCCTTATATTTAGCCTACATCTGGGCTACTTTGTCAATAGCTCGACTCAGGGAAGTAAACTCCATAGCCAATAAAATATTATGCAGAGTTGCATGTAAACCTCTTCTGAACCGTTTAACCAGATCATCCTCAGTAGGAGCAATCCTTCTGGCATATTTACTCAACCGTCTGAACTCTCTGGCATATTCCAATACATATAAGTTTCCCTGTCTCAGCTATTCAATTTTCACAATATTGCTCTCCCTAAAACCCTCTGTAAGAAATTCATCCATCATTCTCTGTTTGAATTTTGCCCATGTCATAGGATCATCACTATGGATATTCACATCAATAGGTTCCATAAACCAGGTAGCAGCATCTACCTCCAATAACTATCCTATTAGCTCTATAGTCTTGGCATCAGAATAAGGCAGTGTACGAACCATCCTATCAACTCTGTCAGTAAAATCACTAGGATCAGTACCATACTCCCTTGAAAAAGTAGGCAATCTCAATCTCATGAACTCCCCAACAGATACACCATCCTCTGGAATAACCCTGCGTACTTTGTCCCCTTGTAACACTACTGGTTTTCTCTGGGGTACTGGTGAAACTACAGGCTGTACCACTGGCTGTATTGGAGGTGGAGGTGGTTGTACCACTGCAGGCTGTGCTGCAAAATGAGTCCTGATGGTCTGTAATATTTCTTGTCTCATTTCCTGCATTTCCTGTCTCCAGGGTGCCTTACCCATTGAATCAGACTTAGTTCATCTCCGTGACCTAGATGGCACTGAGTTCTCCATATAGCAGATGTGTTGGAAGCAACCTCTGCTTCCTCACTAGATCCATGATATTCATCCCCCTCAATAGGCCTAGCTCGTCTAGTTCCCCTCTCTGACATCTTAACACACTGTACAAATCAACATGTAAAAGAATATTTAGATCATAAGTACGCAGAATTTTAAACAAAGCAAAAGACTTGTCATTTTGATGATATAAGAAAATCCTAGATTCCATGGTACTTCTATTACTATCAATATGCAAACACTACAGGTTATATAAACCTTTAGCTTTGATACCACATTTGTCACGATCCAACCTGGGAGCCGTGACGATCCTAGGATACGGGTGTTGCTTAAGCTACCAGTATCACGAAAAATCCAATTAACTGTACTATATGACATGCAATTCATATAATTAGCTTAAATAGCTTAATAATGGTGCAGAAATTTCGACAGCATCTCCTCTATAATATGACTATGCCCAGCTGTAAACATGCAAATAAACACTTCCAATATGCTTATCATCACCACTCAAATCAATGATCCCACTGGATCTCCAATATCAACTCAATACATATCTCTGTATATCAAACTATATCTATACATAGCAATATATATATATATATATATATATATATATATATATATATATATATGCAAAATCATAAATATACAATCACACACATACACATGTCACTCCTTAGATTACAGTACCATGGAACCTCTATACTGTACAATTATTTGCATATACTTTTGGGACTGGAATATTACATGTCACAAGTTTCAAAATTCCACGGCGAGGATAGGAGGTGCCTATGGAATACGAGCCTCACTGCAGATCTGAAAATGATAATCACTAAGGGGGTAAGTATAAAAATACTCAGCGAATCCATATGTATAAAATGCAGTAGATGATCATTATACCATGGTTGCCCATATATGGCCTGTATAATCAATATAAGATAACAAGTGAAGGAAATAACAAGTATCTATATCAATATTCATATAAGTATCCATGTAATTATCCATATGAGTACTCATATAAATATCCAGTGTACGAGTCAACGCACATATGATATAATAGGATTTGAGTCATATAAAAGTACAATTGCATTGTCTGTAATAAGCACTGTAATAATGTGCATAATTCACTATACGCAAAGGGGATCAACCTTTACGACTAGAGAATATTACACCCTATCTATCATGGGTCAATTTAATTAACACCAGAGAAGATTACACTCTCTCTAGTAAGGGTCAATTTAACTAACACCAGTGTGCACACGGTCGATGAAATTTTCACTACACCATCGATGTAGTCCTGTTATAATACCATATAGGGTGTCTCCATATAACCATCAATATAGCATAAATATATCTCATATAGTTGTAGAACAATTATATATATATTTATAATAAATAATAGAACCAATTTGGGTAATGTCAAAAAAATGTCCGGCGGGGCCCAGTTGCGCTGCCGCAACTGACACTCGCCGTTACGGGTCCGTTTAGGGATTTTTGGAAAGTTTATGGTTAACTATGTTACCAAAGGATTTAGGTGGACTATGAGGTACCGTTTTAAAGCTTAGGACAAAACTAGAAGATTGGGCCAAGTGGTGAGCCAATTGGCTTTCTGGATTTCATTTTATGAACAGTTTATGAACAGACAAAGTTTAAGTTATTTTAGGTCGTTTCGGTGGACTTATTTACGGGCCAATATGCACTGTTTGTGTTTTTTGGTATCAAACTCTATTTTATTAGTTCAAATAAAATATTATAGCATATATGATGTAAATCATGCATGATTATACATATAAACTCACCTTTAACACAATTTGTCTGTTTTATCCCCCCACACTGCTCTCGAGCCCTAATCGGCCCGCCGTTCTATATTTTCAGCTGGAGTATTTGACGGTTCACCTATTATCACATATAACACTCCGGTAAGACTTTAAAACATCACAAAACATGTCATTCACATAAACAGACATCAAACATACATATTATGCTCTATAACCTCACTTTGCATCAATTATACATTTACCAACCCTTTATGCAATAAATATATTCTATCACTATATTTAACTCACATTTCACATATTCATTACTTATATACTATATTAAGAATTCATATACACTTGGTTCATCATTTCATATCAAACATATACCATAACTCACATATGTTTTCCAAGTACTTATATCGATCATCTTTTACATATCTAAACCTATACATTTTCATTACTTATACTATTAAACCATATTCAAACTTTACCTTTCAAATTGCATCAACCTAACACACTAAACTAACAAACTCAATATTGTTTAACTTAAATGAAATTCATTCAATTCATCCATTTTTCAACACTAATCCATCAAATAACATACATATGCATCAAATGTATAACATTCATCCATTTAAACCTATTAAACATCAAAGCACTTAACCATTATTCATCATCATCATATTGGGCCAAAATGGAAATCCTTCCAAATGGATTTCTTTCCATCATTCAACCATTAATTCATTACATACACATCAAATACAACTCATTCCATCATTTAAACCTATAAAACACCAAATATTAAACCACCATTTCATTATCATATGGTTCGGCCAACTTGAAACTTCATCCAAATGGATTTGTTTCCATCATTTAACTACTAATTCATGTTAAACACATCAAATACACATCATTTGAATAAAAAAATTCATCAAAACAACACTTTTATTCATACCTTTTCCTATTAGGGTTTGATTTCCAATCTTTGAAGTTCTTCCAATCTAAACACATTTTTTATCATCAATAAATATCAAGGAACATCTTAGGAACATAATTGAACCAAAAGAATCACAAAATCACTTATTTTTCCAATAGCTTCAAAGGATTGATTTATTACTTTTTCTTATTTTTCCTTTGAATCTAAGGCTATATTTGTGTTTAGGATGATGGAATTAACATGTTTCCATCAAGAAATGAAAAAAAACAACAAGGTATAGTGAAGATCAATGGTGGCCGAAACTTGGTGGAGAGGAAAGAGAAAGTTTTTGTTTGTGTTTTGATAAGGAAGATGAAGAATGATGAAGGGGTGGGAAAAATTAAGTTAAAAATCAAATGGTGTGATCCAATGCTTTGAGCTTACGGTAGAAATGGTGAAACCTAGCTATCCAACCATCCATTTCTTCATCTTTTCATCCAATGGTTAGATTTAGATAAGCCTACAATGATATCATAGGCTTGCATACACTATAAATTCAATGTAAAAGACCAAACTACCCTTAGTTCAATTGAAATCCCAAACCGAGCAGCTTTGCCCGGGATTATTTTCTATCTGCTTTAACTTTTCAATAACAATTCATTTAATCATAAAACCACTATTTTCATGTCCTAATATTCTTTTTTTACTTTCAAATATGATATTAATTTCATAAAAACTTGAGGAGGTGTGCAATGACCATTTTGCCCCCATTTCACTAAAAATCCATTTTTACTCGATTTCTTCCTAACAGCTTTTAAACCCCTTCTATTCACTCAAACACATCATATAAAATGCATATCTATCAATTTCATGCATAAACACATAAAAATTGACAAGTTCAAATCAAGGAAAAATTTCCCCCTAGGTTACCTTATATAGTTCAAATTCTTGGTTTAAGCTGAGGTGTTACATCATCATTTCGGGTGGAACACTCCATTAAGGTAAGGAATTTATTTGTTCAATTTTATGGTTTAGTTAGATGATTTTAAGGTTGAATTGAATGGGTTTTAGGTTAGATTACATCAATTGATGCATTTTGATAGAAATGCCTAATTTGCGTAACCTAAATGAAGTTGTATGCCTTAGCTATGTTAATTAGTATTAGTTAATGTTAATTAGTATTAGTTAATGTTAATTTATCTTAGAATATATTAATTGGAGGCCATTAGATAACTAATTGATGGCTGGTTTGGTGTAGAAAATTAAATTAACACAAGTTGCCCTATTTACCTCCTTTGAAGGAAAGTGGTGGAAATCAATTTTCTAAAGCATTTGGAAGCTTTAGGTGAGTTCTATATGCATTAAATAACATGCCTAATACCTTAGATTGATCATTGGAAACCATATAAAAAATCACTATTTTGGCCGAATGGTTTGGTACTATTCATGGCCTTCATTTTCTTTGATTTTGCCTTTGAATTCCTATGCTATTTTAATCTCTTTTATGTTGTTTAAGCTTGTATATTTGTATCTTATTATGTTGCCTACAATGTGGTTTGTTTTTGGTTGAATTGGGCATGCCAAACTTGCACCAGACCATAACCTATTGGCTTGCCATTTTGTGCCCACCAATTGTTTGGCAAAATGCCTAGTTGTTTTTGCCTTGGCCTATTGCTTTGTATTCCATAGGCCTACCATTTGAATGCCATTGTTGCCAGCGACATTGGCATGCCAATTGGCCTACCGTTTTCCTTTGCTGAGCCATCTTTTGTTCCATGTCTTTGTTGATTACCAAACCAGTTATCATTGATTATATATCGTCTATTGTATTGCCATTGATTCAATTGATAATTGATTTGATTGATATTGAGCTTATTGATATGGAGGATATCATTGTTGCATAATGGTGTCTATTGATATGTTCTTGTTTATATTGATCCTAATGCGGCTTGACAGAGTTACCGATCCGACAAGGTAGTGGGAATATACTATCGGCGATGTGCATATTGTATTATTGATACCCTAGTTGGGAAGGGTTATGATCCTGGCCATAAGACCTTATCAGTCTTATGCTCACTGATATGGATATTACTGGAGACTGTATGATTTCATATAGTCCATACTGATGCTACTGAAGACTGTATGTTCACATATAGTCCATCCCTTTTATCTGTCTTTCCATATTATACCGAGCCTATGATATATCTATTGGTTATTTTGTCACCTTCTGATTAATGATTCTGTAAAATTGTTCACATTTATCTATTGACACCATTAATACATTTGCTAACCATTATTTTATTGGCAATGCATATAGATTTATTGAGTATCTTATATACTCACCCTTTGCTTTGTTTACCCCTTTCAGGAAAGGAGTAGATTGCAGAATCCCATCGTCTATCATTCAGCGGATTTCTGCTCACATTTGATATATGTAATTATTTTTGAATTCTGTATTTTTGGTGTTCATAATCTAGCTGCTCCATGGGGTATCCCATCGTCTGTCATCCAGCGGATTTCTGCTCACATTTGATATATGTAATTATTTTTGAATTCTATATAATCTAGTTGCTCCATGGAGTATGTATGGGATAGTTAGGATATGAACATGTATATATATATATATATATATATATATATATATATATATATATATATATATATATATATATATATATATGTGGTGTGTATGTGTGTAGATTATGTCTGTGAGAGACACAATCACACAATTATAGATAGAATTATA
>CANXYC012914388.1:0-22757 GCA_948193065.1 Aleurites moluccanus
AGGGGGGGGGGGGGGTGGGGTGGAGGGTAGGAGATATGGGAAAAATGAGAAATAAAAAAAAAAAGCAAAATAAAAAAAATTAAAAACAACACAAAAAAAAAAAAAAAAAAAAATAAAAAACAAATAATAAAAAAAACAAAAATATAATTTATTAAAAAAAAAAAAAAAAAAAAAAAAAAAAAAAAAAAAAAAAAAAAAAACAAATCTCTATTTTTTTCTCCCATTCAGGTCGAGCTCAAATTTTGTGGGGTTAGATTTGATCCACTTCCAAATATGGATTGACCCGAAATATAAGACAAACATAACAGTAAAAATTTATGAATTGAATAACCCGTGTTTATAATAAATATTTTGCATTATATATATTATAAAAAAAAATAAAGTTAGAAAAAATATAATGATTGTAGAGAGTAAGGGTGAGCAGTGCTTGTTCAGAGATTCAATGGATGTAAACAGAAATCTCTGATATCTTCTTAAAAAGGAGAAGAAGAAGATGAAGAAAAATTGAAGCCTGCATTCAAGAATAGTGAGAGGAATCAAAGTGAAAAAATTTTACACAACTCTTTAGCAATAATTTTGTACTTGTTTCAATCAATCACTTATAATGAATTCAAACATGCAATTTCACATACTCTGACTTGACAAAGCCAGCTGCTTCTTCTGAGCTTATTCTATAGAAATTGTGTTTTCAGTTATGTCCTGTTTCTTTTGGCCCCATCTTCATACACTCTTCATTTATCATTTATTTATTGTCCTATGTTAATTATTTTTCATAATTAAATACTATAAAATTTTAATGAAATTCCTTAGATTTATTACACACATGTTGATCAATTTTTATAATTACATTTTAATTATAACTAAGAGCATGTTGCTAACAGATAGTAAATGGTTGTTTATAACTGAAAAATACGATCATTGTAATAAAATTTGACTAATAATGACTATTGAAATGTTAAATGATAATTAAGAATATAATTTATTTTTAAATATATTATAACATCTCTTAATTATTTTTTATTGTGTGACATAAAACATAAGAATAATAAAATCATTACTAGTTGAAAAATTATAAATAATTATTTTATTATATAATTATATATTTTTTAAATATGAATATGACAATTTTTATTAATATTATTTATAATATTTTAATAATTATTTACTATCCTTACAGTTATATAAAAATTAATTTGAAAAATCTATTTAGATTTCCAACATTTATTAATTATTAAATTATTTTTTATCAAACGTGTTGATCCAGCAATTAAAAATAAAAAAATTATCAACTAATTATCAATGGTTAAACCATATATCCGTAAAGTTTTTCAAATCAGCAGTGAGTGGACTCTAACCAATATTTTTAAAATTAGATCGATTAAAAAATTAATAAAGGCAAAGGATTAGATGTTCGATCGGAGTCAAACCGATTAAACAGAAAAAAAAAATCTTGATATTTATTTTATATATATGATGAAAATAAATATAATTTAATATTTATTATTTTTTATCAAAAATTAAAAAAATTAAACGAAAAATTTTAACCTGCTCGAATCGAAAAAACCAATCCAATTTGATTGATTTACAGATTTTTTAATCGATTTTTGAGGGACGGAATTTTGAAAATTGACCGAACCATCTTTAATTCAATTCCCAATTTTTTAATTCGATTGACCAATCCGATTCGGTTTTAACTACCATGACTCTAACTACTATCAGCTGATATTTTATTTTATTTGCCAAATATGTTGATTCAGTTGTTGGGAGTTAAATCTCAACTTTATTCCAGTAATTAAACCAAACATCCATGAAATATGATTTTATAAAAGAAATATTATAATATATAATTAATTAATTTTCAAGCATTTTCTTAATTATACATTTTCTAGCTTAGAGTATTCAGAATGATGCCCACATGTAGTTAGAAATTAACATAATGGGGTCTACCAAGCCATAATCATATTGAGCTTTATATGCTAGCTATATATACTTTTTATCTAATGTTTTAAATATTCTAGCTATAATTATCAATTAATTAAAGAATAAGTAATTAAGGGTTGAGTAATGTCAATTAAACATCTTTCTTCTCAAAGAAGAGAGATGGTGTTAGTTATTGATTACTGCTAATTATTATTTAGTTGTATGTGTTTTGTTTGGCTACTTATAATTTATACTATCTTTTTGCATGTAATGTTATATCAATTAATTGATATTAAAACTGAAGTGCCAAATTTATTTGAGTTTTTTTAGGGTTAGGAATAATCCCTATGCTCAATCAAAATTAGAATGCACTTTCACACTCAATTTATATTTTAAAAATTATTTATTGGACGAACTTTATCATTTTAAATAAACTTATTTTACTAATTACTTCAATCATTAAAATTATTTATAATTTTTTTTATAGAATTTCATTTTAGCATGCAATTGTAAATTTGTAATGGTCTAATGTATAAATTTGCTTTAAACTTTATATTCTTTTATAATTGTACCATATTTTTAATTTTTAGATAATTTTATCTCAATTTTAAAATTTAATTATCACTATACCTTAAAACTAAATTAGGAGAGAAATAAGTATAATTTTTTCTACTAATTCACACTTTTATATAATAAAAATAATATTTTTATAGAATCTAGCAATAACTTAATAAAAATTAAAAAAATAAATAGCTTGATAAAAAAATATAAGAAAAAAAAAATTCCAATCAAACGACCTGGTCATTTGAGGAAGGGAAAACACAGTAGTTGCCAACTAAGGTTTTAAAATGTGTTTAGAATTTTTTTTTTCATAAAAAATGATTGTTTTAAGGATTTAACGTAATTAAATTATTTTCATAGAAGTTATAATTTTAATAATTAATGTTTGAAGGGAGGAAATTTTTTTATAAAATATCACACTTATTTAAAATAATTTACGTTGAGTTATTAAAAAAATTCCAATATAAGATTTTCTCAACGAGTCTAAGTCGCATACCATGGCTTAATCTTGAATGGTCTAATTATAATAGAAAAATGTGTAAAACTTTCCAATTTAATTTTTTAAGATGTAATTGCAAATTTTCAATCTGAGATAAAATTATATAAAAATTAAAAATATAAATCACTGCATTAAGCCATTTGCAATTGTTTCATTAGTTTTGGGGCCATTATAATTTGAAACCCAAAGGATATAATTTTAATATTCAATAAATGTATTTCCTACTTTTAGTTTATTTTATAATTAGTATCATTTTATATAATGAAGTGAAAGACATTTAAAATGTTTACCTTAAAATTGAGGGCCAAGTCGTGCAAGTATCAAAGAGGCAACATTTGGTTGTAACTAGGAAGGGTTAAAAATTCCCTTGTATTTAGATATTATGGATTGGCCCTATTGAAAAAGACTAGACGACTGTTACTTCACCTTTACAAAAGCTGATTTTCAAAAAAATAACCAATTTTAATCTTGGTTTAGGTAATAGCTAGCTATCATTAAAACACAGTAACTGTTTCAAACTCTACTACTATATTTGTTTTTTACCCTCTTTTGCTCTCTTTTTACATATGAAGCAAAGGAAAGAAAGAAAAGAAAGGAAAGGAAAGGAAAGGGTTATGTGAGGAGGAGGATGTGAGGTCACGTGTAAGAGAGATGACCTTGGCCTGCAATTGCATTTCAATTCATGCAAAATTACAGTGTGATATGAATAATGACTGTTTGTTTTGTTGCGGAGAGGATGTTTTTTTGTTGCTGTCCAAATGCTGTGTGTGGGCTCAAAGTTTCAAGCAAATGGGATTGGGTCAGCCAAACATGACCCAATCCCCTCTCTCTCTCTCTCTCTCTCTTCCTCTATATTTCATTGTCTAAAAAGAACTGTAGAGGTAGGGAGAGCTTTATATAAAAGGGACTTTGCTTCTAACCCTTTACCTGCAATAAGGTGAAGGGAATTGAAGGGAGAGGGCATAGAGAGGGGAGAGGGAGGGGTCAATGAGAAGAAAAGAAACAACGAAGCCAAAGAAAGCTAGCAAAAGCCATGGCAAAAACAAAAGCTAAAAAGTTTAAAAGCTTAAAGAAAGTTGATTGCAGAAAGCAAGAGCTTTTCTTTCTCCACGTTCTCTCTCTTTCTCTGTCTTAAAACTTTTCTTTATCTTTTTTCTTTCCTTTCTTTCTTTCGTTCTTTCTCTCTCTCTCTCTACCCATTTTCTTCTATCTATCAGTAAAGCTGAAAACCCCACTACACCAAAAAACTTCACCACCTGTACAGGGTAAAGATAGATTTCTTTCACTTCACCAATAACAACATATAGTCTCCAAATCCCAACAATCCATCCATGCTAGACAACATCACCACCACCACTTCAAGCGCTGCTCCTTCTCCTTCTTCTGATCCCTTATTCCCTGCCTTGGATAATGGGCTGACCAACAAAAGAAAAAGAAAACCTGCAGGAACCCCAGGTATATTTGTATTCTATTTATTAACTCCAAGAATCCAATTCATGGGTTTTCTTTCTTTCAAGAATACAATTCTTGTGTTTCTATCTTTTAATCATTTCTTTACTATTCAAGAAGACAATTCTTGGGTTTTCTTTTAATTGGGTTTTCTTGTTTTTGTTTGTTGATATCTATCTATCTATCTATATATATATATATATAGATCCAGATGCGGAGGTTGTGTCTCTATCGCCAAGGACTTTACTTGAATCAGATAGATATGTGTGTGAGATCTGTAACCAAGGATTTCAAAGAGACCAGAATCTACAAATGCATAGGAGAAGACACAAAGTGCCATGGAAGTTGTTGAAGAGAGAGACACAAGAGGTGAAAAAGAGAGTTTATGTGTGTCCAGAGCCAAGTTGCTTGCACCATGACCCTTGCCATGCTTTAGGAGATCTTGTTGGTATAAAGAAGCATTTTAGAAGGAAACATAGCAATCACAAGCAATGGATTTGTGAGAAATGCTCTAAAGGTTATGCTGTTCAATCTGATTATAAAGCCCACCTCAAGACTTGTGGTACTAGAGGCCACTCTTGTGACTGTGGCCGTGTCTTTTCCAGGTAAATTCTTTTTTTTTTCTTTTTCAATTTATATATGTATATATCTTATTCCATTCACAAACCCTAAAAATCACCATGAAAACCCATGTATTTTCTTAACAAAGATTTTCCTTTTTCTGTTTTGTTTTTGTCAGTGATCCCATCCATATAGAAATTAATTCAATCTCATACTCTTTTCTTTTCTTTTCTTTTTTATTTCCCCTAAAGAATAAAAAAAGGAATTTTGATCCATAATATTATTCTAAATAATTTCAAGAATGATTTCATTCTTGGCCTTGAATGTGATGATGTGATCCAGTCTAGGCTTCTCCTAACAAGAGTTGCCATTGCTTAAACACAAGTAATTAACAATAAATAAATAAATGGTCATTTGCAAACTCATACACCCCATCGCATTTTCTTTTTTAAAGCTTGTCTATGTAGTTAATTATGATTTAATATATATTAAACCAAGTCATCATATAAATCCATGGTACAGATCCTTAATTAATATTATAATATTTGTTTCTTGGCAACCCTACACGAGTAACATAAACCTTAATTTGCCTGTGGTAATTGCCAACTTGGTTACTGTAAGAATCTACATATATATATAGCTTGACTTCAATCAAATATATATATATATAATTCATTATTCATTTGATAATCTGTTTGAATAATTCCCAAATATTTGCTGTTGTTTCAGGGTAGAAAGTTTCATCGAACACCAAGATGTTTGTACAGTAAGGCGAGCTCAGCCTGAACTACAGGCATTACAGCCTGCTTGTTCTTCAAGAACAGCTTCAAGTACTAGTCCTTCAAGTGATGCTAATTTTAGCATCACCCCGTTGCCTGGATTGCCAATACCAAAACCAACTGAACCTGTTTTTCTATACTCATCTTCTGATAGAAATGGTGCATCTACTTCTAATCATCATTATCATCATCATCAACAGGAACACAATCTCGAACTTCAACTCTTACCATCATCCACAACAGCTCGATTATCGCAAAAGCCTGATCAAGAACGTTACCCTACAAATTTAAAGCTTTCAATAGGTTCAAGTGACCGAAGTGGTGGGGTGGAAAAAAATATTGAATCAAATCCAACAACAAGTAGAGAGATTGAGAAGAACATTAGAGGGAATGATCCAAGTATTGAAGCTGTGAAGCTCAAAGAGTTAGCGATCGAGCAGTTGAGGTTAGCAATGGCAGAAAAGGCATATGCTGAAGAAGCTAGACAACAAGCAAAGAGACAAATTGAAATGGCTGAACTAGAATTTGCAAATGCTAAAAGAATAAGGCAACAATCTCAAGCTGAACTTGAAAAGGCTCAAGTATTAAGAGAACAAGCCACCAAGAAAATAAGTTCTACAATCTTGCAAATTACTTGCCAAGCTTGTAAGCAACATTTTCAAGCACCGGCAGCCGCAGTGGTTGCACCGGCTGACGAGACGTCGCTTGCCATGAGTTACATATCCTCAGCAACAACTGAAGGGGAAGGAGAGTAATTAATTAATATAATCCCAATTAAAAAAATAATAATTGGGTTATAGCAAAGCAAATTAAAACCCTTAATTAAGCTTCTGATTTGGGTTTTTTGGTTGTTGATTTATATAAAATATCTTACTATTAAAGTAGATGTTTTTAATTAATTAACCATTGTTAAATTAATTAATTAATTTGGAGTGGTGAAAGGGTTGTTCTTAATTATTATTGTACTGAATTTAAAAGAAATTATATATAATATATATAAATATGTGCCTTCATTTGTTTTAATTTAACGAAGAACAGACACATGATTGTTTTTTGTTATAGTACATGTGGTGCATTATTTACATGAAGATTCCCAGGAAGAGAAACTGAAACCACACTCAATTATGCTCATTTAGTGAGTGATGAGACCATACTCAATTACAGTCAAAACAACTTATTATCTGATTTTGTTGCTTTTTAATTTTTTTATTAGAGACAAAAGCATCTAATGATGTATTTTCTTAATTAGTACATAAATATATATAAATAAAGTTACTGAGTGGTTTTTTCATGTCTTGTGTTTCCTCTACCATGATGGAAAAGGTTTGAGTTTCCACTTTAATCAGTACTTCACCTCAAGAACTTAGCTATTTTAAGTTATTTGCTTAATTGGATTAATGGGTAGCATTAAAAGTAAAAAAAAAAATTTAAACTGTTTGCACTTGATTACTGAATTACTGATCTAATAGACAAATGATAAGTCTTTTTATTTTTACTAACGGGTGAATTGTGATTGGGCATGTGACCGTTGGTTTTGAATGGATTTTTGCTTTGCAATTGGGTTATGTGTTAAAGATTATAATTGTGTCAACAAAAAAGTGTAATAATGAGAGACAAGAAGAGCTATAGAGGAAGGGGAAAGAGCTGACTTTAAAATTCAATAAATTATTTAATATATAAAGGAGGCTGTCTTCAAATCATACACAGCTTTAATTTTCCTTTAGTTGTTGAAACCATTAAAAAAAATTAAGTAAAAAGGATGGTTTCAAAGGTTAGGCAAAGGCATGCATAATCTTGCAATTTATATATACATATATACATAGATGTGTGCATGCTAAGCAAAGATATAAATAGATCAAACCTATAAACCTGTAGCATATTATTTATGAAAATATTGTAAATTCTGATTTTGGTATTAATAAGATATCTGCCCAATAAAATAAGGAATGAGACCATTTCTGAATATGCAAAATGAATGACAAATGGATTCAAATTGTAATCTTTATATTTGGTATTGATTAATTATTGTAGTTTGAAATAAAAGGAGGGGACCATTTTACAAAGAAGTATTCATAGGTGCTTACCCTTATTTTAGGGTGCGAATTTTAAAATAAATGATATTTCGATCTAAATTCAAAGTTTTATGAGTTTATATTTATATATATATGTGATGATACTGTTAGTTAAATTAAGATTTTTTTGTATTTGCATGTGTACGAGAGAGAGAAGAAAAAGGAATGTCATTTTCATTGCATTTGTGTTGCCTTTAAATGCTTATAAAAACGCCATGTTTTTCAGTGCCACAGTTGAAATGGTTATGGACAGGCACTCGTCCTTCTCAATACATAAACAACACACAAACTCAAATATCGACTCTCTCTCTCTGTCTCTCTCTCTCTCTCTCTCACACACACACACACACATACTCTCACTCTCACACACATATATATAAAAAGCTTTGTCAGAATCTGCAGGAGAGGGTGCAGTTTTC
This sequence comes from Aleurites moluccanus, assembly GCA_948193065.1. Taxonomy (NCBI): domain Eukaryota; kingdom Viridiplantae; phylum Streptophyta; class Magnoliopsida; order Malpighiales; family Euphorbiaceae; genus Aleurites; species Aleurites moluccanus. The sequence continues at coordinate 8,261 of CANXYC012914388.1, forward strand.
TCAGCAGAGCCAGCGAGAAAACACATCCTTCTCATTAATGGACACACCCTCAATACTTAACTTCATTCTACGTTTTAAGACTCTTTGTAGTGTTTAATTAACAACAAAATATAACTGAAAATTACTCTCAACTAACAAGCTTTTCGTTAAGTAATCAGTAATTAATGTGAAACCTCAATTCAAGCTTCTTTTATCACAATCTATTTGAAGTTTAACCAAAGAACAAAGAAAAAGGGGATTTGGGTATTTGAAAAATTCTTGTTCCATTGGTTTGGTTAGCTTCGTTTCCTTTATTGGGACCACGTTGTGCTCTTTCCCCATCTTTTAATGCACCTTCCTTTTTTTGTCCACTAGATGGCACTTTCGTTATTTTTTCTTTACTTTCAGGGCTTCGTTTTTCACCTTTTCTTCACTTTCTTGTTTTAACCTTTCCGGACGTCTCTTCTCTTCTCCCCAAATTATTTAAAAGTAAATTATTAATAATTAATTTTTCCACTTTAATTTTTTAAATATATTTTTCTTTCCGGCATTCAATATTTTCCTTCCTTATTTTTCACTGTACCTTTTCCTTCCTCCCTTATTATTATATGTTTCCCAAAACTTAGTGTAATAGTATGTAGCATGCATTGTTCATTAGGAGAAATACAATGGTGATTCCGACAAAACATCTTATATAAAATGATAAATATGTATGATAATGATATGTGTTATAATAATTAAAAATTAAGTGTAGATGAATTTATAATATTGATTCGTTATTTAATTGATTTATTATTATAATAGCACATATCATTATCATATAAATTTATTATTTCACATAAAACATCTAGATGAAACCACTGTTATATTATATAATTTTTCACTTCTTAGTAGTCACTAATGTATTTTATAAATTATTATTTTATATTCAATTAAATAACATTTTGATTGCCAATGACTTTTTTTTATTATATTTAGCTTTTATTTTAAATAAATATTTATTAGATTTTTTATGAGATTTAGTGATTTTTGTTATATTAAATTATTACGTTTTCATAAACTTTATAGAATTTTAAAATTAAAAATTATTATTTTTAAATTTATTGCTAATATTTAAGTGATTGGGCTATGAATGTTAATTTACAATAAAAAATAACTATCAAACAAAATATTTTTTCCGCTGAGTTACTAATTTTAATATTCTATCAACACAATTGAAAATTATTTGGAGAAATTTAAGCTAATTTTTTTTATTTTAGATTACTCAATGTATGCTTTAATATTTTTAATTTTAGATTAGTATATATTTTATGAATATAAATGAAAAATACGTTTTTTTTTTTTTAAATATTTATTTCATGATTTTATTTTTTAATTATATTATAAAATTTAATGATATGCCATCTGATTCAATTTTTCAATATATCTTGAAATATTAAGTAGATATATATGAGTGTTTGGATGGATAATTAATAATTATGAATTTTGGATAAATTTATTTTTTTTAATTGGCAATGCAACTTTTATCTGTTATTAAATTTTATCGATTTGAAAAGATGAATCGATATTTGATATTTATCTAAACACTCAATAATTTTTTAATCATCGACATATATATTTTTAAATAATAATTAAATTTTATAATTGAGATCCAAATATCCCGAATAATTTCATTTATTCTAAACACCTCTTAATATTAGACACATAATATGTCTCAAGGCCGTAGCTAATCTTAGGCCAAAGGCGCTATGATCCCCCCACATTCATTAAATATAATTAACTATTTTTATAAAAAAGAAATAAAGGATTATGAATTTTGAATATTATTTTTTATTGGTTAGTTTCACTCATGATCTTTTAACTTAAATTTAATCACTTTATAGTCCTTTAACTTTAATTTGTAATAATAAAATTCCTCAACTTTAAGTTTCAAAATATAAAAATCCTTTTTAAAAAATAAACTAATATTTAATTATATTTTGGTCTCTGGTTTTCAAATAAGTTTAATCACTTAATGGTCCTTCAACTTTAATTTGTAACAATAAAATCCCTCAATTTTAATTTTCAAAATATAAAAGTTCTTTCTAAAAAATAAAATAAATTAACTTTTAATTATATTTTGGTCCCTAGTTTTCAAAAATATTTTCATTTAGGTCCAAAAAATTTTAATTTATTAGTTTATGGATGAAATTTTTAGAGGGATTTATTAGTCCCTGAAAGAGTATATAACGAAATAAAATAATTTTCGATTACAGAAAGAATGGAACACCTCTTGATACAGTGGAAATATTCTTGGGTTTGTGGAATAATTAAATATAGGGACGAGATAATTAGAATTGATTATATTTATAAAAATGCTCCCTCAGACAATAGTATTGCCCATGAATATTGCGGTGCATTTGATATAATCGAATTTCTAGAAAGACAATATCATGTATTTAATCAATTAGTCATTTTAGATCAAGATACTCCTTTAGTGACTTCTAGAATTTCTAGCTGGAGTAATAATCTTAAAAATGATTATTTAATTTGGAAAAGATTGCATTTCAGAAAAATTGACTCTTTTCTTACTCTTTGGAAAAATTCTCTGGGTCTAAACAGTTGGGTAATATTTTTAGAAGAACGAGAGAAAATTACAAATACTCCAAGTGCTAGTAATTCTAGATAAATATGGGGAAGGAAGATAAAAAAGAAAGTGTTAGCTCAAATCCTTCAAGATTGACTTCATTTCAAAATATTCATAATGAAGTGAGCCTTCTCCTTGAGCAGTTGCATGCAAAAGGAAATGTAGGCGATTCACCAGAACAAAGAAATGCCATAGCAAAAAGAAGTAGAAAAATTGGTGAATGAAAGGCTCAATGTAGTTGAGCGAAAAAGAGCTTTGAAAAAATCTATCGGATCCTCAAAGCCTCTTTCTGAAAAAAAAAAAATTCTGCAATTAAGGAAAGACAAAATAGTTCCTTTTATTGTTGACCCTGACATAAGAGCTGCTAACCAAGATAGTAGCAAAGCGGCTGAAGACCTTAGAAAATCTCTAGGTCTGGTAAAAGAAACTCCTTTATATTTAGATGATAGAAAATTTAATGAGCTTCTTACTACAAAGAGGCCAGAATATAAGCCTAATTATCCCCATAGGACAAAACCAGAATTTTAACCTAGAGATAATCTATTAAGGTCAGTTATCACCCCAATAACTTTTCTAAATCTAGACTGTGAAAAGCATGCGTCTGAGAGAATAGATGAGTGGATTAACATGATCAGATTCACAATTAGAGCAGGTAGCTACACAATTGAGGCCACCTACGAACTTTGTAAAGTCACCATGGTTGGCAATGCTGAAAAATTTTGGGATCAACTAGTAGTTCAAACCTCTATTAGAGATGAAATTAGAAAAGCAGTTCTTGTAGATGAGGTTCTAGCTATTATCGTAGATGCCTTGAAAATAGAATTTTGTGATTTCTCAATTTCAACTGAGTTATTAGAAAGGGAACAATCTTTAATTGTATTGATGAAACTACATATATGTGACATGGATTATTTTGACAACTATGCATGTAAATTCCAAAAGTATTATTATAATCTTGATCTTAATGCTCAAAATTATATGTCAACATAGTTTTTTACTAAGATCCCAGAACCATGGCCAGAGGTAGCAAAAAATGCTTATTAACTCCTTCTAAATAAAGAAAAAGTGGTTGATGGATTAAGAGGTAAGATACAGGCAGTTAGGTATGCCTTGAGAAAGGCATGTACTGAACTTCAAGTAAGATAAGATGTAAAACATCTTCCTTATTTGAATAAGAGTTGTTGCTCTCAGATTGAATATGTTCCTGGTAGGTACGGATGTACTACAATAAATGAGAAAGGAATAGGAAAAAGATCTGAAGTAAGATATTTTTCTTGTGATACCAAAAAAAAAGGTTTAAAGGATATAGAAAAAGAAGAATATCAAAAAAATGATAGAAGCAACAAAAAGAGGTTTAATAAACCTACTAGGTTTATTAGAAGGAGAACCAACCTTAGGGATAAAGACAGAATAGAAGCCTTTAAGAAAAAATATGGTAGAGCCCCTAAGTGCCCATAAGATAAACCTTTTAGTAGTTGTTCTTGTTATTGGATTTATGGTTCAAAAGATCACAAAGCAAATGTTTGTCCACAAAAAAGCAAGCTAAAAGAAAAAAACTTAGAAGAATTTTCTTCGAAGATGAGAATCTTGTCTATGAGCCAATAGAACAAGAAGAATATTCTAACATAGATTCTGAAATAGATTCCATTTATGAAGTAGTTTCTGAATATGAAACTGATATAGATGAATCTGATCTTCGGACAACCCAGCTATTCATAATGAATATGAAAAAAGAGCCCATAGATGAAGAGATGATCCCCTTAGATACTTCTCTGGTGCAGGAAGAATATTTTCTGTACGATGATCTATCCAAAAGCTGCCTAGAATGGAAACTCCTTAAGGTAGACATCAATACTATTTATAACAAATCTAAATTCAGTTTTAGGTTCATAGTAGATGTCTCTCAATCAGAATTTACGGCTCAAGTTTCTAATACATAACTAGAAACGTTGGACGTACCTTTAATCAATTTACCAAAATAAGAGAATTGGTAATTAAATCAAAGGGAACATATCAATATATTCATATTGGTCTTGTCCAGGTAGGACTAATACCTCTGTTCAATTTGCCAGCCAATAGTCCTGTGTGAGATAAAAGATGGAATTTGTTCTAAGACCAGCTAATATCAGGGATCCAAACTAACCATGCACATAGTCCAATTTGATTCTAGACTTATTCTAACTATATGATGTCAGTAAAGGATAAGTGTCTGGGTAATTCTTTATCACTAAGGATTAAATCCATAAATATGAATATAATGAATTCCTAGGCTAAATATTTAGCATATCACACTAGGATAATTTTTAGACTGATTAATACAACCAATCCTGAAGTGAGGAATATCTCTAAAATCATAGAGTTATTCGATGGAGGTTCAGATAACTATAGGTAGTTCCATAGAAAAGAAATTAATCCTCTAGAGTTATCCTACCCTAGGAGTTGGGTTCTCCAAGAATCACATCAAGGTTAATAGGTTCCTCTCAAATCACACAAAAGGGTAGAAATATCACCTTAAAACCTAGATAAGCCTATGAGAAATCTTAGAATTTTTAATCCTCCTAGGAGATCATATAATGTCCCTCAATTACTTAGAAGTAATTCCACTTTATTAGTAATTAGAGAAGAAATTCCTAAGACACCAATCCAGGAGGAAGATACATAATCATCTTCCGATGGTAGAACCATTGTAGGATACAAGACTATAAGCTTACCTGTATATGAAGATGAGAAAATTGGGAAAAATACAAGAGCATCTAACACTAGTCCCTGAGGTTGTAAAAGAAATATAAAAAATTTCTCAGTAACAGTCAATTCCTTTCTAGGAAGTTTAAACAATGATATGTCCTGATACCATGGCATCATCAAAGATATTCAGTACAGAAAAATCAGGTTTGAGTACATACATCTCTTTAATATTTACATTTTCTGGTTATTATGATTACTCTTTGGATGTGTTAGTTGACATAGGTGAAACAATAACTAGTGCTAGACCCAATGCACTCCCTGATGAATGGTGAAAACCATTGACCCAACTTATGATATTACGTATGGCATGTAGATAAGTGAACTTGCTGACACAATTTTCAAAACAAGTTCCTGTTATCATAAGTGGACAAAAGTTTACTATTGATAAGATCTTGACATTCTCTAATCTAAACGCATATATCATTTTAGGAAATGCTTTCCTAAAGGGGCAAAAAGAAAATAAACCATTTTTACAGGACAATGATTACATATCAATTGGAGGTGTAAAAATCACATCTCTGACAAATCTAAAAAATAAATTAAAAATTAATTTTTATCCAGTTAAAATATCAGAGTAGTGTGGATCTATATCATGTGAACAAGCATTCAGAGTACAAACCCAACGTGGTGAAACTTGGTTAGATTGTTTATTTGACCAAGAGTCAAAGGTTATCTCGTGGTACGAAGAATTGTGTTTTAAAGCATAAGAGGTAATAGAAAAACCTATTACACAACTCCAGCTGAAAGGAACTAAGTGGGATAAATTTCTTATAAAATTAGCTGATAATTTTAGTGAAGATCCGCTAAAGTTATGGGTACTAAATGACAAAATTACTAAATTAGAGCTGAAAGATTTTAACACTATCTTCAGAATCAGAAAAATATAACATATACCAATGAGATGATAGAGGAATTTGACAAACAGATTCCTGAATTGCATGAAAAAGGTTTGATTACAGATAGTAATAGTCCATATTCTAGTCCAGCCTTTATGATAATAAACTATGCAGAGCAAATGCGAAGAAAAACACGAATGGTTACAGACTATCGTCAAGTAAATAAAGCAACAAAGGATAATAGTTATAAGATCCCTATAGTAAGAGATGTCATAGATAGGGTAAGTCTTAAACAGACTTCTATCTTTTCTAAATTTGATATAAAAAGTGATTATTAGCAAGTAAAGATGGAAGAAGACTCTGTAACCTTTACAGCCTTCAATGCACTTCAAGGGATGTATGAATGGTTGGTAATGTCATTCGGATTAAAAAATACTTTAGGCGTATTTCAACGCAAAATGGACAATACCTTTAAAGCATTGAATTTTTTTTTTGTGATATATATAGACGATGTGTTAGTTTTTAGTAGTAATGAAAAAGAACACATGAGTCACCTTGAACAAGTGACTGATATCTTCAAATATGAAGGTATGATTTTATCAAAAAAAAAAAAAATAGAATGGTTTAAGGAAAATATAAATTTTTTAGGAATAAAAATTGAAAAAGGAAAAATTAGGTTATAAAGCTACATTTCCGAAAAACTTATTAACTTTCCTAACGAACTAGAAGATAGGAAGCAAGTACAAAGATTATGTGGACTCGCTAACTACGCTAGAAAGTTCGTAAAAAATCTTTCTAAAGACCTAGGAAGAATATCAAAGAAAATATTTAATAAAGTTTCTTAGTTTGGGGATGATAAGGACACTCAGGCTATTATCAAGGTAAAAGATAAAATGAAAAATTTGTCTTGTCTTAATTTACCATTAGATGTAGATGAGTTAGTCCTAGAGGCAAATATTTCAGAAAAATCCTAGGAAGCAGTATTAAAAATCAAAGGTAGAAAACCATAACAAATCTGTAAGTATTAATCTGAAACCTTTAAATGATCAGAAATTAATTATCCAATCCATAAAAAGGAAGTCCTAGTGGTTAAAAATGGTATAAAAACTTTTTACATCTTCCTAGCTCCTAAAGGATCATAATTAGAACATATTCAACCTATGTAAAAAGATTTATGAATCTGAATCTTAAAGAGGCTAGACAAACTAGACTTTTAAGATTGCAATAATGGTTTAACTATTACAAGTTTGATATTGAATATATTCCTTCTAATAAAAATATAATAGCTAATTCTCTTTCTCATGAATTATCTAATTTTACAGATGAGCCCTGATGCAAAAAACAAGCTATGTTGGATTTGTAAAAAATAGGTTCACACTCGAAAATAATGTACAAAGAAAGTCGAGAAAGTGAGTAAAGACTCCAAGAGCGATGGTTATGGTTCTTCAAGAACTAAAAGAAAAGTTGTAGTATCGAAAGATGTTATGTGCTGGATATGTAAATCTCAAGGATATATCTCTACAAAGTGTCCTAAGAAGAAGCCATCGAGTTCGAAAAAATTGGTTAGTCCAAAAAAGGCTAACGAAAAGGCAAAAAAAAAAATCCTTAATTCAAAAGAACAAAAAGAAAAATCCACTGGCGCCAAAAGCGTGAGTCCTTGAAGATTTTTACAAAAAAGAAGCAAAAAAACTTAGCCTTACTCTTGAACGGGTAAAAAGATTCAGAGAAGAACTTCATTAAAATGATGAAAGTGAAATGACCGCTATGGGAAAGCCGCAATGCCCAACTCCTTCATAGGAGAATGGCCATGATGGCTCGAAGAATGCTGGTAGAAGTGTCGGTGAACCTTCAGTGGTTCCAAACCAAAAGGTCAGTGGAAGTGCCAAGGAATCTAGAGTTCTAAACTAAAAGGCTTCTGAAAGTGCCAGTGAATCATTATCGATTCCAAATCAACAGGCTAGTGAACGTGCCACTGAATATTTAAAAGTTTCAAATCAAACTCCTTTACAAGAGGAGAGTTGTAAAAACTTTGGTGATATGTCAGATCACAAACAAAAGGTTAGTGGCAAGGCCAATGAATCTTCACAGATTTCAAACCAAACTCGAAAAGAGGTTAAAGTTGATAAAAGTTTTGAGGATGAAAATCCTGATTTTGATTAATTAAATTAGGATATTGTTTTTGAAATAACTGAATTCAAAAACCAGGAAATCCAACAATCTCCTAAAGAAATCACAATGAAAGAATCTGAAAATGAATCTGATGACATTCATGAAGATCATGAGGGTAGATAACCCTGAGGTTTCAAACATCTGCAACTATGAAAATGTCTGGTACTTCATAAAGTACGGCTATGGTCTTTCAAAAGACAAATCTGTGTTGTGTTATCGATTACATGAAGGATTAGCTAAAAGAAACTTCCAACAATTACAACATTTTGTAGATGAAGTTGTTTCATATATTTCATATTTAGAAAAATAACTTAAAATCCGCAAAAAAGATGAAGAAGATTTCCTTTAGTTAGTAATGGAAAGGGATAGACTTCTTAATGAAATGAGTTCATACATTTCGCCATAAGTAACCTATACCAGAAAGATTAAGAAGGTGGACTCGATAGATCATTCTCTCAAAAAATGTTCTATGTTACATCTATACATCCATTGGTAAGGATATGAAGGTCTAAATCTAAGAATTCTCTCATAAATGAATAACGATAGTATCCGCTATATAAATGCAGGACTGACAAAAATTATCGAGATTAATACAAACGATAATAATCTGTGTAAATCACTTCCAAATACTGTATAGGAATCTTTAGAATTCTCAAGTTCAGACTCAAGAATAATTACCAGTTATATTATTAGCACAACTATGGATTGTGGTGAGGATGAAACTGTTCGTTATCCTTATCAAATTTGGAATCTCCATCCTGTTATGGTCAAGAAATTTGTTGACCCACAAAAGGTTAATAATTAGAGCTTAAATTTTTATTTTACCATGTATAAAGAAAACAAGATTATTATCCAAGCTGTAAGAATTGAAAATTTCAAAGCTAGCCTGGAGAAGGCAATCTACGCAAGCAATTATATCCTTCTTGGAGATAGTAAAGTATTTGTTATTATCTGGTCCCAATATACTCCCATTACAAGAGTATTGTCCATGATTAAGGGACGAGAAGAAGTACAAAAATTATTTCTAAGACTAGTGAATTTAGATCAAAGTCTGGATTTCCAACCTGAAACCATGAAGATTTGGAAGAAGGTTGCTCAGTTTAGAGAGCAACATGTTGCAAAAGAGATGGCTAGGGATTATGCAGAATTAAGAGAAAACATGGATGCCCCAGTCAGCAACTCACAGATGGAGTGAAAAAAAACATCATCCATAATGTCAGCCTCAGGGTGATAAATGAGGAATTGGTTTTTAGAAGTAGCTGCAGATAATAAAGCATTGTCGGCCAAGCAGCTTTAAAATTTATGGTCCCGATGAAAGTAACTTATCTCTAGACAAAGACTGACTTCTTAGATGTAAAATAAAGCAATTATTGTCTTTATTTAATTATTGTGTTGAATATAGCTGGAAAACAGTACCAGAGGCACCAGCTGTCCATTTATTTTTGTAGTTTTATAAAGTTGGCATACTATTCTAACTATCTATCTTAATTATTGTACTGTATTAATTATTTTACTTTTGAGCTGGCAAATAATAATATAAAACGATCTGATATCCAGGAGTGTAGTAAGACCTAACCAAGAAAGGGCAGTAAGTCATATCCTCCATATCTTTCTGAAGGTATTGCTGGTGACGAGTTTAGAAGGAGGGCTAAAGCTGTTGTGGAAGCTTAGTGAACTCGGTTTACAAAGGTATATATATTATAAATGTTTTAAATTTATGTTAAAACATTTATGTCTTCTAACCGATCTACTAATAGAAATAGGCTTAGAGGTCTAGCTTTAACTCAAGTTAGGAGGAAAAAGTTGAGTGCCGGTCTTAGATTACAAGATCTTTTCTTTGCTTTATATGAACAAAGAATAAAAGAATTACTTATTATTATAGAAAGGATTGAAAGACTTGAGAGGCCTAACAAAGAAGATAATTTTGACAGGTAAATTTTTTTAGACCAAGAGTTGGAATTTAATAAATTTCATTATCTAGAAATGTTTGGTGCTTTTGCACGATTGTTGGATGACCAGTAATTTTTCAGGTTGTTCTTATCCTGATTGTCATCATCTAAATCACGGTGTAGATAAGGATATAGTGATAGGATTATTAAATTCTATTATAAATCATTTAGACTATCTAAATAATTCTATAGACAAACTGTTTAAGAATTTAGAAGAGTTGACTATTAGACAGAGTGAGTTTGAGGATTTATTTTCCTCGAGAACAAAAACTCTTTGGATTTTGTTGCTAGCTCTCACTATCACAACAAGTATAAAAAGCTAAAAAAAATCAGAAATAAAAGAAAAACACTTTGAAAATTTTTAGGAGTAATTCTCTATAATTCCATATCTAAACAAATTGATTAGAGAGAGAACAAACTCACCTTGAATAATATCAGAATCAAGTTATATAGAAAAGAGGGTTTTGAATTTTTTCGAAGAAAGAAAAGGACTTTGGGAGGTTAAAATATAAATAATAATAATTTTGAACAATTAAGGACGGTCAATGCAAGTAAATTGAAAATTTAAAAATTTTTATATTATATTTTAAAAATTAAAAATCACAATATATATTAATTAATATTCCAAGGACTATCAATAAAATTATCTTTATTCTTTATATATAACGTCTTTATATATTTTTAAACTCAAATTTTATTGGTCAATAATATACAAAATTCAAGATTGACTAGATACACTATCAGATATCTTTTCTTGTTTACTCAGATATTTTTCGTTTATTTTATTTAACTAATTTAATATATAATATGTTCTTTTCCTCTTCTTTCTAAAAAATTTAAATTAATATTTAAAAAAAAAATTCATTTGTTTATTTTATGAGGTTACTGAAAAATTTCATGTAAAATTTATTATAAATAATAATGTTAAGTTTCTTTTTATTATTCTTATTTATAGCTTTTTTCTAAGCTTATATTATACTTCGATAACAATTAATTGTATTGAATTTTTTTATATTGTATATTTAATAATTTATGTACTTATAAATTATTTTTATAATTTTTATTATGATAAAATATTTGCAATAAATTTTTGGCTGCTCCAAATAAAGGGGTTTGGCTCTGTCATGATATCTTTATTACTTTCTCCAAATTTATGGATGTTCAACAAAGATTATAATATTTTTTAAAATTTATTATAATTTTATTTAAATAATTAAATAAAACTTTATATTTAAATTAATTATTTTTACTTAAGTTTATGTTATTTTTATTTTTTATAAATTAAATTATGTTTAAAATTCAAAACTTTGAAAAATTTTAATTTTAAAAATAACTTTAATACTATTGAATTAAGAAAAATATTTACCGTTAATGTTTGGATGTTTTAGGTATTAATTAAATCAATTGAAAATGCTATTTATATAGAAATATATTTTAATTTCTTGAATACCAGCTTGGCATGAATGACAATATAGTAGTACTATTAATTATTATTAATCAAGCGAAATAAATAGAAAGAATGAAGGAAAAATTAAAAAATAAAAATAAAAATTAAAGAAAAATGGCTATATTTAATAATTATTTTTTTAATGTCGACATGAAAAATATAAATATAAATCTATTTTTTAATAAAAAAATAGCCTATTAATTATTAAATTATATTTACAATTTTTAATGTCGACAAGAAAAATATAAATATAAATCTATTTTTTAAAAATATAGACTATTAATTATTAAATTATATTTGCGAGTGCTATCCTTTCAAGTTTTGACAGGTAGGTTATATGACAAAATCTTGGCCAAACCCAACAAAAGAAATAAGAAATTTTATTTATTTATTTATTTTGGAAAGCTTTTATAATAATTAAAAATAATAAAAATATTATATGCCCTACAAAAGTTAGGGAAAAAGTGACTTTGTCTACATGTCCTAATCTTCATTGATAGTGTAGAAAATCTCTTTCACATGGAATGCTACAGTGGGGGAGGGAAAGAGATAGAAAAGGACTACCCTACCTTAGGACTTATATATACAACTGGACAAAAATATCCTCATCTTCCTTCTCAATTGTGATGATGGGACTAATGACTATACCTTTTTCTAGGAATTTTTTTTTTTAAATTTTCTAAATCAAATAACAAAAATAGATGGTTCATAAATATTTTCAGTGTAAATTTTGAAATTTAGCATAAATGGGTTGTTCAGATAATTTTTTCTATTTTTGAAATTGGAAGGATATTTTAAAAAATAATGACTTACTAGACTTTTTTTTTTTTTTTTTTTTTTATTTGCACGAGACAATTGAAAATTTTAAATATTAATTTATTATTTAATTAAAAAATATATTATTATTAGATTATATTCGCCAATATATATAAAATATTAATATTTAATAGGGTTTAATGATATTATTTTATAAGAGATAAATTGTTAATGTATCTGTATATTATACAAAATCTCCCTTTAATTTAACATATCAAAATTAAATAAAGGATTTTCACAATAAATTTTATAGTGATTAAAAGAAAATTAAGAATTCTATGTGTTATTATTATAGCTACATTGTAGAAATATAACAAGTCATTATTATAATCAGGGCGAAACCAGATTTAACATTTTACGAGTCAAATATTATACTAAAATTAGAAAATATGCTTAATTTTTTTTTAATTTTAAAGTTTTATATTTATACTAAACATACATATATAAAAATTTATATAAAAAATACAGATAAAAAATAAGGTATTTTAAAATTTTTGGAGGACTAATTTATATATTTTTAAAAAAATTATAAAAAATATGAGAAAATTTTTATTTTTATTTTTTAATTTTGTGGTATTTGGTAAAATTTTTTGATGCAACTGTTAGCTTTTTGATTTCTAACAGTTACATCATAGTATTTAGTTACTGACAATTATTAGCTGTTTAGTAGTTATTAAGTAGTTAAAAAATAATTGTTTATAAAAATCTTCAATTTAGAAGTTTTTCAAAAAAAAATCATACTTTTCAAAGTAAAAAAGAATAAATTATTTTTAAAAAATAATATTTAAATAAAAAATAAATATTAATATTTATTCTTAATGATCATTAAATATAGCAACGATAAATAATTAATGATAATCAGCTATTAAGTAACAATTACTATTTATCAGCTACTAATTACTAATTATTAATTAATAACTATCAACAACCGTTAACAACCGCTACCAACAATTGCAAGTATACACCCCAAGCATGTTAAAATATGGCCTCTGATTATAATAATCTTAAATTCTTACCCATGGTTTTAAATATCGGTAACGGCTGTTATATATAGGTTTTTGATGTGGCCGTGACCAATATTACCGTTATATAACGGTTAAAAATTAAATAACTAATATCGGTCGCAATAGCCGTTATTTAACAATAACGGCCGTGACACACCGTTATATAATGCGGCAGATAAAAAATTTAATATTTTAAAATTTTTGATAAAATTTTTGTTGTATTTTGTTGACTTATATTTTTTATTTATACTTTTTGTTAAATAATAAAACGAAAAATAACAATAAAAATATTATTTATCTTAATTATATAATTAATGTATGATGACAAATAAAAAAATTAATATTACAATTGTCAACAATTTACCTTATATAATTATTAATTAACGTTAATATATTATTTTAATATTTTTATTTAGCTTATTAAAAATAAGACAAAAAGAAAACTATTATAATTTATAGGCTTCATAGCTCTTGCAAATTACAAAATACAACAAAATTGTTGGTGGTTGATTTTTATTTTTTAGAAAAAAAATATTATTTGAAGTTTAAGACAAACAAAAAGGTACAATAATGAATGAATCTTTTTTGCACAATTCCTACTTTTTGCATTCTGCCGAGTAAAGTTATAACTTATTATTGCTTTTTAATAATTTAACAAAATTTTTCAAATTTTCAATTCAAAACTTCAATAATCAATGATGTACAATAATTCAAAAAAAGACAGAGGAAACAAACTATTTATAACAACATTCATATTTGATACGTCCAATTCCAAAATGAACAGTAACTGAATAAAAATAAAACTCTGTCAAAAATCAAATTCTCTCAATTCAAACTCCATGCTAAAATCCTATCTATAAACAATTAACCAATAAAGTAATTTTTTTTTTGTAAGTAATTAAATTTTATTGATTTAATTAAATTAT
>CANXYC012914401.1:0-17422 GCA_948193065.1 Aleurites moluccanus
TTTTATAATAACTTGAATATTAAATAGTTTATATATATATATATATATATATATATATATATATATATATATATATATATATATATATATATATAATCAATTAAATATAAATTAAATGAATTAAAAAAATTTAATAAATTAAATATGAATTAAATGAAAAAAAAAAAAAGTGACTATAATTACTTAAATTTTAAATAATTTTTAAAGTTATATATTAATAAAATACATATCATAATTTATTATATTTATGATATTGATAAATAATTAATTTATAATATAAATGAGATTATATATAATTATCTAATAATTTTCAGAAAAATATTATCTTATTAATTTAATTCATTAATCTAAATCAAAATGTAAAAAAAATTATTATATAATAAAATTATTAATTTATCTGAGTATTAATTTATAAACATAATATTTATACTAATCTTTTCACATGATATTGCTACTGGTATCAAGTCGAGCAGGAGAGAATCACTCAGAACTAAGAAGCAATAAAATAAAATGAAATGAAGCACATTTTTTTTTTCTTCAAATGAAAAGGCAACATATATATTATAATATGCTTTCTTTAGAAATTAGCAGGTACCAGATTAATAAAGGTAATCTCTTATCTAACATAAATTTTCATTTGAGAACCTAAGCCAAAGATGCTGAGGTATCGAATGATGTTTTCCTGACCAAGAGGCAGGTGATTTTTGAAGGCTGAGCATGTGTATTATCAAGTGTACACAGCACAAAATCCGGTCGGTGTAGGGCAAGAGCTAACCTGTCCTCCCTGAAAACCAAGCCAGTTGCATCAAGAAGAACATGCCAAGAATTTCTGTGTGCCTCTGAAATCCAATGCATCGAATATCTAGTCCCGTTTATAATAACTGGATATGAAAAAAGCCCTTTTGGTGTGTACTTGCACTTTCTTCTAAAATATTGACTAAGTTGTGACCCTTTAATTCTCAGGTCCAACCAAGTTTCTGGCATTGGAACTACCTTTGATTCCTTCCGAATTGCAAATTCCCTAATCGTGTCAATTTCTTCACCAAGAATGGTCATATAGTAATTGCCCTTAAAAAAAGGGTAACTCTCTCCAATCATCACCATAGCATCCCTATAATTTGGCATGAAAATGACCAAGTAGTCATCTTCACTAAGGCCACATTGTTTCAAGGCTCGGTTTTGAGCTTGAATTTCTGGGATTGAAATGAAATTCCCATGAAAAGAAGTTTTCTTGGAAAGTATATCGAGGAGTCTCGAGTTTTCTAATTGAGTTTTGTCAAGATCAGAGAGGCTACGAGTGAAGGAAGGAGAAGAAGACATACTCTTGGGGGAATTGCTCTTTTCATCAGGAATAATTTCTGATGCTTCTTCATTGACAGAGAGATTGCTGAGATCAATTGCATCTCCTTCAACAATTCCGTTGTAATATTGAGGATATTTGGCAAATACATACTGTCTTACATACTCCATTTCACTAGGAGTTATTGGTCCGGACCATCTCAGATCAAGTCCTCGGAGAGTTGATATGGCTTCAGCTATCAAGTGAGCTGGAATTAGCCTATGTGCTTTCTGTTATTATTATCAAGGCAAAACAACTTAAATCAAATTGAGGGAAATTAACTTATCAAAGAAAAAAATAATAATAACAATAGGCAAGAGAATAGGATAGGACTTACCTTAATAATCATGCTGCTTGATCTGCCATTTTGGGTTGGTGAATTATTGGATACAGAAGCTTCAGGTTCTTGCATTTTAGCTTCCATCATATCCTGAAAATTTACAAATAAAAAAAGAACCCACATATATTTGAAATTAATGCTAGGGAGGCTAAGAAAAATTCTTGAAAAATCAACAGAAAAAAAGGTATACCTTAGATTCTCCATTCAGAATAAGTTCTTCTATATTACTCACCATGATTCTTGATCCTTTATTAAAGTTCTTAAAAGATCAAGAAAGACTAAATTATAGGGAAAGGAGAAAGAACAGAGCCACAAAGGTAGATAGTCAAGACCATCAAATACTGATATAAACAAAATTTGTAGCAGTAACGGGTTAAATTTGTGCTAATTATTAAAGGAATCGGGACACAGAGAAAAACTTACTAATGACGACAGCATTTTCCTGCAACATGGAGCTATGAAACAGAGAGTTAATTATTTCATAATTTAAAATTGGATCTTGTCCAATAATTGAGCAACCACTAGTCATTTTCAAGAAGCGAATTTAGCATACACCTATAATAATTTAATTTCATAATCAGACTAATTTAGTATAATTAATTGTAGTCAAACTCTCCAATTTTCCATATCCCTCCTTTGAATTCAATAAAAAACCAATAAAAATAATAGTAGATTTGAACTACTTGCCAACCTCTATCAATCTGAGTTGCGAATACAGATATAAAACTATGAAAATGGTAACAACTTGCATATTATTGTCAAAATAGAAAATGCTCAAGTCACCAAGAGCATAAAATTATACAGAGAAAATGACTGCTAGAGCATTTGAGGACGTTGGAACTTGTACTATATGGTTTGATCTATTTGGGTGGTGGGAGGCATGTTACAAAAATTGGAAAAGAGTAGGAATCTTTTAGGAACTTGAGAAAGACTGGTCATGGAGCTAGTCTATTACTAATTTGAAAATTGGTAGATTTATATTATAAAATTTTCTATGACTAATTTATACCTTGTAGGTCCCTTGCCACTTTGTGGCATCTTGGAGAAACAAGAATCCTATTAGAAGATTTGAATTATTCACATTGAGCTAGAATTCATTGGCCTAAGTGACTCTTCTTGTCATATGTGTATTAGAATTTTAAATTTTATTTATATAGTCTCTCTCACACTCTGTGCAAATGTGCATATGTTCACGCCTAATCATGCCTCTATAATTAGCATTTGAAATATAATTATATATATATACGGTAGAGGTAAATAATGCCAAGTGATACACTGTATCAAAATTCGAAGAATTGAATTAAATTTTACGCATTAACAATTATAGCTTATATCGAATTTCCTGAAATTAATTTGCAAATCCATATATTTCGTGTTGCTATAAATAAAAATTCATTTGAAATTTATTATATTTGAACGAAATCAGATCAAAATTCTGATAAAATTTGTAATAAATTTTAAATTAATTAGATTATAAATTTGAATAAAATTAATCTGACTGAGAGAAATTTATTTACGAATAAATTTTATTAAAATTCATAAAATTTTATTTGACCTGCAAATAAAATAAATTTCACAGTTATTTTTATTCAAATATGAAGCTCGTCTGGCCTTTTAAGGGCAAAGCTAGGCACAAATGGGCAGCATTTTGCCTCTCCAAACTGCTTCGTAAGACAAGTCAAAGTAAGGGGAAATAAAGGGCCGACAGCCAACAACACCAACTACACAATAGCATGCATTTGGAATTTAGTTTAAACAGCATCTGAGGAGCATTTCTCAACCACTACTCTCATCGTATGCCTCCAATCAACATCAAATTATAACTTCTTAAGTACCAAAGATAACCTCAATCTACATGATAATAAGAAGTCACCAAAAATTCATGACATGATGGCAATGTCTACTTTGACTATTGCAAAGAGAAACAGTGCTTTTAAAAAAGCAAACCTGATCAATGATAAATTGATAATCACTTCTCATATGTTCAAAATAATGCCAAATGGGATAAGAAAATTAACCTGAACCGGCAACATCTAGAGCTTGGTTTGATGTGTTTCCTACCGAATGACCATGGAAGCAAGGACAAAATGACATCCAGCAGTCCTACATGGCCAAATCGGTATATGATCAAAATCGATAGTTCAGGAAGCGCACATTTAGGAATGAAAAAGATGCAACTAAATGGGCGCAAGTTGGGCTATTACATATGACAGTACAGATGCCTGCCATGAGAGGGCAAAATTAGCAGGGGCCAAACTTTACCCACTAGTTCCACATTCCCTATACTTCAAGGACTCTCAACGGGACACAGGTGCAACAAAGCTGACAGTCATTCTTTTAATGCATTCAAAACAACTCTGCATACCCTCCCCAAGTAATTGAAACAATAAAAGTAAAAAAAAAAAAAAAACAAAGTTCATGTCACCTGAATCTATTGCTCATCCATAACCAAATTATCTAAGGACAATCAAACATGAGATTGCAAAATACGAATAGACAAATTTGTGTCCTAATATGTTACTATTGAAACACTATAATATACAACTTGTTTCCATGGAGACGTTGGTTAAACAAAGAACATAACTAATTGGGTGACAGTAAAGAAATTTAGGGACAATGGGCAATCATAAAGCCCCACATGATCAGTATTCTATAAAAAACAAAATGATTTTCCTACTACAAAAAGTACTTCATCCGATCATCTCTCCTCATGGCATTGTACACAGCTTGGACCTGCAAAGCAACACAAAAGGTCCTTATCAACAAAGCTTCAACTATTTTTAGTCTATAGGAAGGCAGAAAATATACAGCATATCATTTGTTAACAGCAAACAAAATTTGCTCGGAGTTTGCTTGATACCATAATAGATCATAAAATGGCCTCCCCACCCCCCTTTTGGTTGCTCTTTCCTTTTTCGGCAGGGGAGGTGTTAAAGGATCTGGAGCTGTATGCTTATCAACCTCTATCAATTAAATTTTCAGGCTTCCATGGAGAAAAGAAATGCTGCCTCATTGATACTTTTCTTTTCTTCATTTTTTTTTGGGGTGTGTGAGTGTGAGAAAGAGAGGGAGAGGGAGAGCAACCTGTTCGCTGGATACAACGTGAACTGGACCAATATTCACCGACACATACTTGCCCCTTGACGATACTTTCTGCTTCACATGACCCTGACAACATGGTTCTCTCAATTAGATACTTGATCTTAATTAAAAATACTGCAGGTGGCTAATTTCAACTGTTGGTTCAGCAGTCTAAGAAAAAGTAGCAACATGTGTGTGCATATCAAATCACATTTAACTATGATTAGCCGTTATATTTGTCAAATAGCAAAAGACTTTTAAGAACAAGCAAGCATTTGAAAGAGATAACTAACAATTAAATAGAGACATCTCAATTCTAGACATTGCAATCACAGAGAATAATTTGAAAAGTAACAAAGACATTTTTTTTTACATGAAGCCGTTTCACACTGTATAAGAGACCAAAAGTAAGAGCATGAAAACCAAAGTATATGCAGATGCATAATGAGACTCAGTCAGCAACGGAACACATATTTTCTGAAAAGGTTACAATTGCTCCATTTGCAGTTCATTGGCAAAGTCAGTCATCGGAATTTTGCATCTGGAATAAAAAGATTGGGACAAGTACTCCTTCCCAGCTGCCAATATTGCAGTTACAGGAAGAAGAGAAAATTTTTATCTTGCCCATATGTGAGGGCAGGATAGCAAAAACTTCTAAAGTATCTGGCATCTACCTAAACTCATCATTTTAAAATAATCAGACTCCTACTACTTGCAACAAGATATATTTTGAATATATTCTCTAAACCCCAACTTAAAATGCAAGAAAAGGCACAATAGCAGTGTATGGCTAAGACATTTATTTTGATTGGCACACCCTTGTTATAACTTATAACAGTGAGGGCTACAAAAAGATTTATGTTTTGAGGGCTACAAAAAGATTTATGTTTTCTGCATAATCTAGTCCTATCTGTATTTCAAAATCACAGCCTCAGCCCTGCTGTTTAATGAAACGGTTTGGTGGTACACCTCCCGTAATGTAAAGAACAACTCTAAACAAGATGCTATTTCTGAAACTTGAACCTATTTGATAGGAAATAGCCCGTGACACATTATCATGAAGGTGAAGCCCATCATCACCACAGCAGGATCAGTGATCTCTCCACATAACAAAATAAGGAATAATATTGGCCTGATCTTGGTGCCAAAGAAAAAGGTTTATATGAGCAGAAACTTCGCCAGAATCACTTTTGTACCAAACAGCATCTGACACCTGAAAACCTTGATTTCTTAAAACTAAATATCAAGTCTTGCACAAGAAACCAAAATATCTTAAGTTGATTGAGATCATACAGTTTCCACTTTGTCTCCTTTAGTCTTTATCATACTAGTCTGGTAATTAGATATAATCTAATATTTCTGATATATTTCACACAAATGTAGTGACCTAAAACTTTTTTTCATTCAGACATATCAGATTCGGATGAATTCAATCAGTAAACAGGGCACCAACACTAGCAATCAATTAAACAGATCAGGTAAGCCACTGACTGATCATCACCAATGTAAATGATCATTATATACAATGTTGTCCGAATTCCAATCTAATCTGGCATGGATAAAATGTAAACATGAAGTATTTCACTTTGCATTGGCAGACAGCAGGCACCTTTGTTCAATTGCTGTCAATTTCTACAGCTCTATTTAATGCATGACTTAAACTAACATCTTTCCAATTCCAGTCAGGAGGCAAGGTGCTGGCTAACAATTGTTAATTCATCTCATACACATTTTCTATTATATTTCATTAGTCTGTCTCGTAACAACTGGCACTCAATTAAAGCAACAGATACATAAAAAAAACTACAAAACCTTATGCTAACAACCTTTCGAATAACTGTATACAATCTAAAAATTCTTTAAGAAGATGTAAAAATTATTAAGTTGTGAAGTAGTATAGAATAAACTGTGTGCATGTGACATGGAACACAAGATACATGCCACCTTAAAATTTTATTCCATTCAATGCATCAGTAAGCAAAAAATCTTCATATTCAAATTGATTTGCAGCAAACTGGGACAAATATATATATATACATATATATATATATATATATATACACACCTCAGGAATTGGTCTCTGAATTACAGATTCAACTGCAACAACCATAGCTTGCACAAAATCATCACCTCCAGTTCCAATGGCCGTAAACCCTCTAACTGTTGGGTATGAGTTTACCTGGCAAGTGGAAGATGTTATTGGCGAAATAATAAAAGTCATAATTAATTCAAATCATCTAAAACCTCACTTCACGATTGAACAAAAAAAAAAACAAATACTAAAGTATTTTAAGCTGGGTTTAATACATTTCCAAATATAAGTACGACTAATACAAAATCTAGAATAAAACCCACAACCAACATTGGGAACACTGTACAAGATAATAATAAACGAAATAAAAGTGAAAATAAGGAGAAAGCAACAAATGGGTACCTTCTGATCCAAAGCAAGCCATTCATTAGTAGAATCATCTGTCACTGTACCTCCAATAACCACATTTGTGGTCTGCCCAACCCTCCCTTCCGTTTTTGACACCTCTGACCAAACAAAATTATTTAAATCAATACACAAATAAATTCACTTATAAAATTTAATAAAAACCTATTTCACATATAAAAAAAAAAATCAATCAGGAATTACAAGTAAAGCAGTAATTTAAAATCAAAATGTTGAAATACGAACCTGAAATAGCTTTAAGAACAGCTTCTTGAGGCGGTCCTTGGTCCTGGTCATCTTCGGAAGCTGAAGTGTCATTATCACTATTACAAGCGGATGAACCGAGATGATTTCGTTTCCCGAAGTGAAAATCGCGAGAACTAATGCTCCTTCTTCTACAAAATCCATAACTCGATTTGCGACTTGTTAATGGAAGCGATAGCGAACATAAGGCTCGATTTTGGTTATGGATAGGTCTCCATGGCTCTGCTATGAACACCGAGCAACGCACAATTGTCCTGCAAGCCATTTCTGGTTTTTTATTATTTCTTTTCTTTTCCTAAGGTTTGATTTTAAGCAAAATTGTTCTAATCTATAAACCAGTTTATTTTATATCGCTTTTGGCCATTCGATTAACGAGATATTTTCTATCACCGGTGACATAAAGACAAAAATAACCTTGCTATCAATTGCATACTACGACCACACTTTGAGTACTTTATTGTCTTTTCGTATTTCCGTTGTGGACCGGCGGCAGAGAACAAGCAATGGGTTAAAGTCGGTTACCGCGGGAGAGCAAAATTCTGGGAATTTTTTGCTTTGTACATTAGAACATTTTCTTTTTTCTTTTTTTGGAAAGATTTTCTATATATAGGTGCAATTAATTTTTATATAAAATTAAGTTCCTTTTTATATTTTTAATTAATCAATTAATTAATACATATTATTATTGGCTATAAGCACTTAACAAAATAAAAAAAGTCATTAATTGATCATTTAGATAAATTGAAAAAACTTATTTATAGTTATGATCCCTTTTGATCTAAGAGATATAATAAAATATGAAATAAACTGAGATAAATAATTTATATATATATATATAAGGGATGTTTGGATTTAAATGAAATTTTAAAAAATAAAATTTTAAAAATATCGTTGTAAAATAAGCTAATATGTTTAGTTTAAATTTTTTTTATTTTTAAATTTTAAAATATTATTTTAAATTAATCTATCAAACACTTTAAAATCACATTTAACACGTTTAATATTTATTCAAACACCTCGCAATATTATACCGGACTAAAAACTAAGATCCGGTCCATCAGAAACGTTTTAGACCAATGATTGAACAACTTTCAGGGTAGACTTTTGGGAATATTATGTAAATATGTTATTTTTTGAATTTTATATATTTTTTTATTTTTACTGATTTTTTATATATATTTAATATATGTCATATTTTTAAAAAAATATTTTAGATATGTAATATTTTTAAAAAAATATTTTTAAATATATAATATTTTTAAAAAAATTATTTTTCTAATAATAAAAATCAAATATTTTTTATTTTTTTTTTTATATTTTTTTAAAAATCCCTAGACTTTTTCTATATTGGGCCCAATAATGAGGGGTTGTACCTTATCAGTTGGAATTGTTTTTAGAACTAAGAATTTGCAAACTAGAAAACAAGTAAAAGGCTATTTATAGAAAATATAGAAACCTAATTATTAAGACTATGCAACCTAAATACATTGATTTCACATGCATTTTTCATATTATTTTAACCCCTTTATGCTTCACTTATAAAATATTCAAGTTTATTTAATTTTAATTAAATTGGGTTTGAATTCAAGTGAATTTGAGTAATAAATCGAATTTAATTCAATTATTATAATAGTTGATTTTGAAAAGTTTAATGTTTAAGTTTATATAATTTTAAAAGTATTTCATATTAATATTTAAATAATAATTTAATATTTTAAATTTTAACTTAATTTAATTTTAATATAAATAAATAAATTTAATTAATATTTTAATAATAATTGAATCGAGTTTAACATGTAATATCCATTTAAGTCAAAACTCAAATTTGAAAATGATTTTAAGTTTTGGGTATTGATTTTTATAATTGAATATCTCAAGTTGATCACTTTATTAATTCAATTATAATCCAAATTCGTTTGTTAAATATATATATATATACACAGTAAAATGGACAGGTTGAAATCTTAATGCAAAAAATAAATAAATAAAAAGATTTTAAAATATTAAACTTTAAGGTTATTATACTATTATCATTATTTTCACTTGAAACTGAAATGAAGCTCACTTCAAAACGCAGCCTAGAAGTAGAAAAACGCAGCGGAGTGGAAGAAAAAGAAAAATTAGAATCGCCTGCGACGGTGGCTCTACGAATACACTGCCAACCGTACTAAACAAAAGCCCTAATTTTGAACAATCAGCAAGCAAAGTGATTCCCTCCTTCCTTTCGCGCCTTAATTGAAATGTACGGATCCGATAAAGCCACCGACGAAGCGGAGCGAACAGCATTTCGGAGAGCAGAGAAGAAATACAAACTGTACTACGATCAAGATTCTAAATCATCCAAAAAGTAAGCTATTCCCAATCTCTTTAATTGAAAACTGTTGATGTTGTTTTTGGTTTTTTCTGTTGATTTTAGGTTTAATCATTATTTTTCAGCAGGAAAAAGCAACCGAAACAAGTTGATTTATCTGAGGTTTTAGATTTCAAGTCAATTCTGGAATCTTACAATCTAAACGGTGAACTTCCTCCTGGAATTGTTGCGTTTCAATGCGGTTTTGATCGTCCCGTCTTCTGCTTGGAAAGTCGGCCTGGTATGGATTTGTTATGGTTAGCTCTATTTACTTGCTTATACGTTGCCGTTTGGATTGGATAGAGTTCTTTACGATAATATATTTATTGATTATTACTTTAAAAACTAAAGAATTTTGAACTGTTTATGTGGGTTGCAATTGATTGAATTTCATAGCACTACTTAATGTATGTTGAAATTCGAAAGGATAATGAGGTTAAAAAGGTGGCTGAAAAATTATTTATGTTGTTTTGCATTTCTAAGGTTTTTATTTCATTTCTGGAGCATTGAGCATAGAGGAACAATGCCAATGGATAAGAGAAAGCTTGACGAGTTTCCCACAGCCTCCCAACAGAACAAATCACAATGCTATATATGGGCCTATACGTGACTTATTTATTGCAGCGAATGAGAGGAAAGTACTTAGGGAGGATGAGAATACACTTCATAGTTTGGACTTAGAATATGATGTTTGTGTCAGTAATGGAGATGCTCATAGATGGAAATTTTATGACGAACATGTTGCTTCTTCAAGAGGAAAGACATGTAAATCCATTTCTGCTTCGGTTTTATTGCGAAAGTTAAGATGGAGTACCCTTGGCCTGCAATTTGACTGGTCCAAGGTATATACACTTTGTTCTGTATTACTTTTCTAACTACAGAATTGCTCTTCTCACCTTATTTCATCACATCTAAGTGCATATCAATTATTCATATTAGGGAAGCATGCACTCAGATTTTGAAATTTCAGTTTGAGTTTCTTAGTTTGGTTCATTGTGATTGAAAATAAGTACTTCGGTCATATATTAGATCTTTCTGCTATTATAGCAAAGAACCTAATTTAATATATCTGTCTGACTCGCTGGACTATGATGTTTATTTTTTATTTTTGCTTTACAATCCTTAATTTTGGGGTGGAAACAAAGAATCCATATAAACTGATTCCAATTAATTTTGGGATTAAGGTTAAGTTGAGTTGAGTTTAATCTTTAATTTCAGTTATAGATGAGAAAAACCAATCTATTCCCATGTTTGTAATGCCCTTCAATTTTGTCCTAGTATGTGCTGAACTGATAACACATGGCTACTAGAACCAACTTACACTTGACATGGATAGGCTTGCCATTGATAATTAGTTTTCTAAAGATATCATGCTCTTGGTTTCTTGGGCTTGATTTAAGTTACCATGCATGCAGAGGCGGATTTACACTAAGAGAAGTGGAGTCCAAATTATTAATAAAGTATATATTTTCTATGATATGAACCCATTTTAATTATTAATTGGACCCCAATAATCTACGTATCAATGAAAAAAAAAGTACATGTACACAAATGAAGAAAAAAAAAAGTTCTCTTCTTATTTGACTTGTGTGACATGAATTCCACTTTAAAAATTTCTTGGATCTGCACACTGCATGCATGATGCTTGGCAGATGTAGATTATAGTGGAATCAAACCGCTATTTATCTTCTATTGATTCACTACGGTGGATTTATTATTTTTTTATCCATAGCCAGTTTTTGCAGTTCTACCAGTAGTTACTCATTGCAGTTTGCTTCATTGGAGGTGATTCACACTCGCAATGTCAAATACTAATGCTGGGTATAGAGTTTGTAGAAGGTCATAATGTGTCAGACTATGGCCAGTAGCTGGACAATTGCAGTTTCATCTCATTTTTTAGGTAGATTTTGATAGGTTGTACCATGGAGGTGTAGTAACTCAGTTTAATCGGTTATGGTGAAAAAACATGGAAGCTTCAGCTTTACTTTTAAGTTTAAACTCTTTTTGTGCCTGAAGGTAGTATAACCCTTTTTGCTCACAAAAAGCATAATCAACTTACTATACTTTTTAAGTCTCAAACTATGTTGGATACATGAAATATTTCATATTTTATCTATATTTTTTACTTTGTAAGCTGGAGGCAAACATATGACCACAATTTTTTACATGTTAATGATGAGATTTAACAATTGGAATGACTTTCTAACCATACTTGTTCATGATGTAGCGGAACTACAATGTATCTCTCCCACATAGCAAGATTCCTAATGAACTCCAGCAGCTGGCTAAAAGATTGGCTGCTCCTGCAATGCCCGCAGGAGAAGAATTCCACCCAGAAGCTGCAATAGTAAACTATTTTGCATTAGGTAGTTTTTAGTTGAACTTTTTATATTCGATTTAAGTTGTTAATATATGGACTGAAGTTAAAGGCCAGATAGATATGCTCGTGCACAAGCACACAGGCATACCCTTGCTCAATGTTACATGCACTTGAATAGTTGATTAAATTTCAATCAGACTTAAAATGGAATTTAGATAAATATCCACCCAGACTCCTTTAAGTCGTCATTCTCGTCACTTTCCTCTCTTTTCAGGTGATACCCTTGGGGGCCACCTGGATGACATGGAAGCTGATTGGAGTAAACCTATTGTTAGCATGAGGTACATTGGAATCTCTTTTTTATCTTATTCTTCATGTATTTCTGTTTTCAAGAAGAAGAATGTGGTTGCTCACTGTATCCTTCATTCCTTCCCTTTTAGTTTGGGCTGCAAGGCTATATTCCTTTTGGGAGGAAAGTGTAGGGAGGATCCACCATTAGCAATGTTTCTCCGAAGTGGTGATGTAGTCCTCATGGCTGGAGAAGCAAGGGAATGCTTTCATGGTAAGTTTTGATTTTCAGCCTCTGGATTTTCTAATAATGAAATTTAAATGAAAATATTCAGCTTTGTTTTTAACCTTGGGAATTTTAATTTCAAACCAATAGAAAAACCAGTCTATTCAAGAAATGTTGTTGACTCTCTTTTACAAGTACTTCAATAATGGTCTATCTTTATGCATTCCTGAAGTAGATTATATGGTTGTATCCAGAAATAGAAGTGTTGGTGATGGTTAACTGCCCCTCCAAAAGATGTATTCTCAGTATTTAATATGGAGAAGTATACTATATGCAAAAAAGAAAAAAAAATTGTCAGTTGAAAAGATTATTTGACATTGTCGTATACATGTACTTTAATTCTAGTAATTTCTGCTTATTTCGTTTCTAATTATAAATGCATTACTTTGGTTTCTTATTACTATTATAGGTGTGCCTCGGATATTCACAGACAAAGAAAATGCTGAAATCACACAACTTGAATCGCATTTCTCACAAGAAAATGATTTTTTAGAGTATCTCAAGACTTCAAGAATCAACATCAATATTAGACAAGTTTTTTGAGCTTACTGATTCTGTCTCCTGATTTTCTAAATTTTAATTAGCATTCAATTTGTAAGTCTTACGGTAGAGAGGTTGTAATTTCTAAAGGTGTCAACAGGAAAGATCGGATGGAAAGGAGAAAATGCGAATAATTTGCTGTAATTTCTAAAAGTGTCAACAAGAAAGATCGGGATGAAAAGGTGATAAAAGCAAATAATTTGCTGAAAGCTGGGTCTTTTGTAATGTTTAGAATTAGATGAATTTAGAATTTTTTTTTTAAATTATATCATTATATTTTAAAAGACATTGCTATTTTTAAAGTTTATATTGCTATTATTACAGTCTAATAAATTTATTTTGTCTCGTGGCATTAGTTGTGACAATAATAATATAGGTTGTAGGAATAGTAATGCCCTATTCCAAATATGTTTCAAAATCTAAAGTAAACTTCTATAATAATTTAGGTGTTCTAATCTCAGAATGAGAGAAATGAGGATTTTTTCTGTCTGAACAAAAGCTCCACAGCCAAACAAAATTTACAAAGCAAGCCAATACCCAGTCAAAAGATCCCAAACAATGAGAATCAAAAACAGCAAAAGGAAAGCAATTACGCCACGCTCACCAAAAGATAAAAACATCTTCAGCCTTCACTATCCTCCAAAATTCCTCTCTTTTAACACCACCAAACACTCACGCGTCTACGTGTACAATTCTATTACCACTTTTATTATTTAAATAATCAAATCAAATAAATAAATAAATAAAAACAGCAAACACCAATTTAACCTTCAAAAACAAAAATCTTCCATTTATCTTCTTCTTTCAATTCTTCTCTTTTCCTCTTACCTGATCTACAACAAAATGGGACATGTGGTCTTGACACAACTCGCGACAGGACTTAGTTTCCTCGCCGGAGCTGTCCTCGTCAAATCGGTCATGGACCAGAAGCCTATGGCTGGTCCTTTCCCTCGCTGTCCAACTTGTAACGGCACAGGTCGTGTTTCATGTCTCTGCTCACGTTGGTCAGATGGAGATGTCGGTTGCCGGACTTGCGCGGGTTCTGGTCGTATGGTTTGTAGTAGTTGTGGTGGGACTGGTACTGGTCGACCAATTCCAGTTCGAATATCTGCCCGGCCACCGAACGGCGGCCAGTCTTAACCGGTTTGTGGCTACAGCTTATAATTTATATAGCTCCCCTCTCTCTCTCTTTTTTTTTCCCAATTACAGAATTAAATTGTATAATATAAAAAAATTGAGGATAGATTGATATATGAAGAAAAGAGATGGGAGATTATTAGTAGGTTGTAATTACTGTATTGGCCACTGAGGTTCTTATAAAATCGTTAACTTTATAATTTTAATTTAATTTCTTTCTGATGTCTCAAGTTGCTAAAATTATTAACTACTACATGTAAATGGTAGACAAGAAAAATTGAAAAACAAATTCAATGTATCCCTAAAGCAAGAAATGTACCTAAATTTGAAGTAAAAAAGAAGAAAAAAAATGTAATTCTAGCTAGGTTGAAAATTAATTTTATTTAAAAAGTTAGATTTAAATAAATTAAATAATTTTTTTATAAATTAATTATATTTTTAATTATTTTTGGATGTATTAATTATTAATTTTATATAAAAAATTAAATTTAAATAAATAAAATAAATTTTTTTCTATAAATTAATAAATTTATTTTTTCGGCCAAGTGCCCTAGGTGATAAGGGCTCAATAGAAATCATACAAAAAAGCCTTTTGATTCAATCTTTTAAGGTGGTCTTAACATTGAAACATCTCAAGTTTTATTTTTAGACAATCATATTCAATCACTAATTTAATAATTTACTATATGAAATAAATTATCATATTAATCCGATATGAGAATTTTAAATTTTGTTTTTGGAAAAATACTTGTCAATAATTTGTTGTTCTAATTGTTAATAATACAGTAAAATTTCTATTAATTAATATTTAATAAAATATTAATTTTTATTATATAATAATTTATTACAGTTTTAATTTATATTAATACTCGATTAGAAAATTCAACAATGGACTGAACACACATTATATTTTCCTTTTCTCTTGAAATTTTTTAACATGACGACTTGATCCAATACTCCAATCACTGTTAGGAACCCTTTGCTCGGAAAACTTGGTTTGGACTTTGGGTTGTTTAGAATCTCTGTTGGACTATAGACTGAACATGTCTTGACTTGCCCTCTTTGACAACTTTTTAGCCTAAATTTCATTCCTGTGAGCCCCTAATTAAACATGGCTTGTTGGACATTCTCCAACTGTATCTCATTGCTTGTTAAAAGCATATGTTTAATTAGCAGTGAATTTTGACGAATTGGTATTCAAGTACCATGAAATTACAAGTGCTAATATCAATCAGAACCATATTACAGGCAAATGTTATTACACATTACTATTTAAAAATATATATATCACATAAGCTAATTTTACAATGATTGGTTAGCTCACTTGGGTAGTAACTCAACTTTGGTAATTATTCTCTTAATGACCCTTGGGTTGAGAGGTTGATGTGCCAAAAACACATTAGCTCTTATTATGTAGACTTTTTAGAAGTCAAAAAATTTTTGTAAAATTTTTTAAAAATTATAATATTATAATATTTTTTACAACGAATCCAATAACATATTTTTTGTATAAAATAAAAATTAAATAGATTCAAAAAATATAATATAAATATATTAAATTTAAACCGTTAAAATCTAATGGTTGAGATTTAACATACTTCTAACATATATTTTTATATCCATTTGATTTTTGTTTTGTACAAAAAATATTTCATTGGATTCGTTGTAAAAAATACTATAATATTATGATTTTTAAAAAAATTTATACAATTTTTTTGGCCTCTAAAAAACCTACACAGCAGGAATTGACGTATTTTTGACACATCAGTCTCCCTCAATCCAGGACCCTCATGTATGTTTTAGCTTACTCCTATATGATATTTATAGTGTTTCATATGCCATAAAAAGTCTACACAGCAGGAATTAATGTATTTTTGACATATCAATCCCCCTCAACTCAGGAATCTTATGTATGTTTTAACTTTACTCCTATATGATATTTATGGAATTTCATATGCCAATGTATCTTTTTTATTTCTTTTCCATGTTTACCAAAAAAAAAAAAAAAAGTTGCCAAGATGTTGCTGCTTGGTAAAGTGATATTGTCCAATGCAATATCTGATTATAAAAATGTTTGGTTTGTGCATATCTGCTTGATACAATGGTTTAATATAATTAATGAGTGAGATTCATAAGCTTTTAATATTATTATATGCATGTTTTATGCATGGTAGCTGGCTGGCACCCAAACCAGATGCTTAAGTGACCTTTTACGCAAGTTGATCACTTTCTGGTTAAAAGATAAAAAAGAAAGGGGAAAAAGAAACCTTAAAAATTATGAGGTGGAAGACTTCTAAAAGAGTGGCTTCAGTAATTTTCCTCTTTCCAGCTATGTTCATACATAGAAATCTTAGCTATGAAAGTTTATTTGTTCAATTGATTGTTATTTATTTGATTTTATCTTTATTTATATGTACACTGGATATGCTTGCCAACTAAGCTAGAAAATATAATATAATTAAAGTAAAC
This sequence comes from Aleurites moluccanus, assembly GCA_948193065.1. Taxonomy (NCBI): domain Eukaryota; kingdom Viridiplantae; phylum Streptophyta; class Magnoliopsida; order Malpighiales; family Euphorbiaceae; genus Aleurites; species Aleurites moluccanus. The sequence goes on from CANXYC012914401.1 coordinate 16,852, forward strand.
AATCACTAAGTGCATTGAAAGAAGTTCCCTTGTTCCCTTCTCAGTTTTGTGTATTAGTTTAGTTGAGTGTGGAGGAAAACATAAAAAAAAAAAAAAAAATGCAGATTTGTTGTTTGATTATTTATATTTGCCTCTTGATATAAAAATAGTGTTTTGTGATGGTTATCAAAATCGGATTGGATCGGTCAATTAAACTGAAAAATAAAAAATTGAATTAAGGATTAGTCCAGTCAACTCCAAAAATTTATCATCAAAAATCAGTCAAAAAATCGGTGAACAGGCAGGTTAACAGGTGAATTGTTCAAATCATACTGATTTTTTCGGTTCGAGTGGGTTAAATTTTTTTTTAATTTTTGATAAAAAATAAAAAATATCAAATTATATTTATTTTTATCATATATATAATAAATGTCAAATTATATATACATATATACATATATATATATATATATATATATATATATATATATATATATATATATATATATATGTATGTGGTAGTTTATTATTAAATTAGTGAGGGAGAGGGGTGGAGGGGGGGTCTGTGAGTTGGGGGGGGGGGGGGAGGGGG